>JTDE01000617.1:21085-57190 GCA_014338405.1 Paragonimus skrjabini miyazakii
TATATATATATATATATATATATATATATATAGTATTCCTACAGACTATTCAGTCGTAGATGAGACGTTTATTAGTGTTTTCAGTAGTGAATAGTTGCTTTCATATACAATTACTATTCGGAAGTTAATAATTGCTTTTCTAATGAAAGTAAAATATGTTCGTTTAACGATTATTTTCAACAGTAGTATCCTCGGTTAGATTTAAAATATGTCGGTAAAGTTGACCATGACTTTTCCAACAGAAAAAGTTTGATAGTACTTTAAATTCAAACTTGCTTAATTTAGAGTGGGTAGAAAACAAGAAAAGAGCAGAAAGTGGAGACAAGGCTGAATCAGCCAAAATTCCATTAGGTCGTTATGGGGGCCCACCATGTAGACTAAAAATAACTGAGTGACGCCATTTCGGGCACTATTCCTATGACCATATCACATGAGAGCTTGTGATGGAGCTTTCGCATCATCTCTGGCAAAAATTTATTTTTACATCTGCAGAAGTAGTAGTTTGTGGAAATTTAATATTACAAGCATTTAACCATGTTTCGATGTAATCGATTGTTCCAGTTCTCTAATTTTCTGACACCTTGTCTGTTAATTAGAAGCTGTGTGATCTTTTCGGATAGAACTGTTTATTGACGTTTTCTTACATCCACATATGTCGACTCGGTTTCATATTGTTATAACCTCCCAGAACAACCATGGAAATTGGAATTTCAAGTTCGACACTATCCATTGGACATTGACGAATTCAAAGACGATTTGACTCGCTACTGTCTTTGTTTGCAAATTCGTCAGGACGTCATTTCTGGACTGTGAGTTTTTTGTTTTAGCAAGAATCAACTCTGTTTGCATTGTGAGTGAGTGGCCATTGCATATACGCGATTTCTACGCAATAGAACAACAACAAAATAGACACGCTCAACTACTTCCTTCTATCACGTGTTACTTTATGTGGAACATGTGCACACATTCATGCACTGTCAACTATGCCGAGCACTGATAAACCAGATCAATTTTGTAATCAGTGCACTGCTTGTTTGAGCCACCTGTTTAGACGTTCACTGTCTGTTAACGATTTTATGTCGAATGATTCAGGCTTTATTCCCCTCGATAACGTCTTGAGTATCGTATCATTTTGAGGGTACATTACAGGTTTTAGATAGTTTTCCTGTTATTCTTGAGGATTCTTGATTATTTATATTGTATTGTGTTATCAGTGTAAGATTGTCTTGTTTACTGTATCAGACTACAATGTAACCTGTTAGTATGAAATGCTAATCAGCCTACTGTTCAACTGAACCCAAATAAAACAAATGTTTTATATTCCAGACTTAATTTGCATTCTGAATTAATCAACAGTGTTGTTGGACACAACTTGTTTATTAAACTTTTTCAGTGGATAAAAAGGTTTATCATAATCTACATTCACGTAAAGTTTTTAATCGTCTAACCACTCACCTCCTTCTTGCCTGTCACATTTTTGTTTGGCGCTCAGCCTTCCCTGTTCGTTCCAGACCTATGTGATCCTCGGTGCCTACGCGGTACAATCCGAAGCCGGGGATTTTGACCCAAATATGCACACGGGAATTGAGTACATTTCCAACATGCCCTTTGCTCCACAATCATTACAGACACCACAGATGCTTCAACGAATCGTTGAGTTACACAAAACACACAAGTCAGTAATGATCTATTTGATAACATTATTGTTAAAACTTTTGAAGCATACTCATCACTGAGTCTCATTTTCAGAGTGTTCCCCATGGAATTGTTTATCAAATCAGTAGGTGCTTAAAATGATGAAAATAATGTGGGATGTTTGACAATGAATTCGAACGTCAGACTGTTAAAATCTACCCACAAGATTACTTCAGTTATTTGTTTCCTGGTTGTCCAACGCTGTTTGTTTGGGTTGCATGTTGGGTTGTGAAATTTTACTTGTTAAGACGTAATGCAGTCAAGTGAAGAATTGCCAGTTCTAATAGAAACTGCCTTTCGATTGGATTTAGACCGTGGGTAAAGATTGTGGTAACCGATGAAACTGTGTGCATGAGAACCTATACTAATATGAAATATCTTTGCGTGATGATCGAAACCAAGATCATCAATGATGGAACAGTCTGCCTATGGAAGAGTTGGTTTCACCAATAATCTTCATTGCTTTGTGCGATCACAAGTTTTCTAATGCCATGAATAACTCGGAGGCTCAAACGACTATACAGGGCTCTCTTTAGTGTAACAACCTTGTCTCTGTCGAATGCGCTTTTGACGCTTTGTCGTGTCTTACAACCTGTGGCGTTATCCAAACGATTCCTCAATCTACGAAGCTTGTAACATGATAGAATGGGAATTTAATTGGTTTTTATCATGTTCAAAACCATTTTAGTAAGGATGATTTTAGTACTGTTAAACATTCGATGGACGTGAAACGTTAGATAACTTGTCAAAATGCAGCTGATTTTCCGCCATTATTTACCCAAGATTTGTGTTTTCAATAGCTTAACGATATTTTTTCATTTTTTTTACTGATTTTTTCACTAAAACCAATAATCAATTACAGAAAAATCATTACAAGCGTATGAACAAGTTGAAAAAGAGAGTGAGAATATTTGAAGAACTCTTGTTCTTTGGCTACCTAACAACCTGTTGTAATCGACACTTGGGAAAATCTTGTTAGTTGTCAGTTTCCATAGTACCCTATACATACGTTGTCAAGTGCAGTCGGTTCGTGTATTCCGAAATCTGTGTTGAAGTGACCTAATTGAAATGGAGAACCGTAATAATATGCTTATCATTTGAAATGAGACTACTTGGTTCACATAAAGCCACAACTTGTTTTCATTTCCGTATATACTGTGAGCTGATCTACTTTGTAACAGAAATACATTACTATTCCCTGTTGTCACATAAGACGTTCCGCTGCGTACACAGTCTATCAACACGCACTATGAGGTCACGTGTTTTAGTCAGTAAATTCGGATATGGGTGAACCACACCCGAAACGTTAAGAGATGTGTTTGCCTGACAAATGTCTGCTTACTGTTTACCATACCTTGCCGTTTCAGGTCACTCAAAGAATGTATTTTGCACTGGTTTTTTGATGTCATTTTTCACAGGTCAGACCTCTTATCATTGCAGGATATGTGTAATTTATAGCAATTCCAGTCAAACCCAGTTGGAATTAGGGTAGACGTGTCACTTGGTCACAATTCTGTTAAGGATGGATTATCGGTTATATGTCGAGACAAAATGTCCACGTAATGGAAAAACATGGCATAATTATGATCAGCGGTTCAACGAAGAAACTATTAGTATGCTAGACAAGAAGTTGTGTGCTGTTTGTTTAGGATTATAATTCTTAATCTTTTTCAAATAACAAAGACTAACTTGGATAGAATGATTCAGAGATAAACTTAATGATCATATGTTACATGTGAATGAACCCACCAGTGCTTGTGGATGATGGTGCCTTCGAAGTTTCAACACACACACGTTTGTTCACCAGTGCTAACTTACAACATGGTGTGTCGATAAACATAACTGCAATACTTTTCGTATAACAGGCAGTTCGCTAAGACTGACGTAAACGTACTTAAGCAAACGAGCGAGCAGACGTCAGATGTTTCGAGAAAGAGAGAGAGACGGCAAAATAATTTAACTTTAGTTGATTCAAAATGATGCAAGATCTTACGGTTGTCGCAGCATGAAAGGTTGAGTCAGTTGTTGTGTTCCGAGTAAGTCACAAGGGCGTTTAGCCGAAGCATTCTAATCCGTAGCCGCTTACTGCAATCACAGTAGTCAGAGTTTTTTTATTGTAGTGCTCTGACTTTTACCAACATATCGAAAGCGAGCACTTTGTCCATTTATGTACAGGTCTATTGTCATGTTTTCTAGCGCTAATGCATCTCGTTTCTCATTATCATTATCACAGTGGTTACAGTTATCAGGCAGTCATTAGTTTGGTTGACAGGACCACCTAGCAGCCTTCTCGGAATTTCTGTGTTAAATTGTAAGGTAAACCCACTGACTGAAACTTCGTATTGTGTCAGTCGCGCTACTATTTTCTCGCATCGTTCTGGGTCAACTGATTGACCAGTCCTATCTCTGTTTCGGTCGGTGTCTGCTCGCCCGTTAAAACTTGACATCAACCCTTGTGAGATACCTGACTTACTGTATCAGTTATGTTGCTTCTCTGTGGATCTGTGGCTCATGTGGCTGCGTTTATATGCCTGCACACCTGTAATGTGTGTAGACCATATTGTATTGTTACGGAGGTCGTTATTTGTTTTCAGTTCAATCGTACCCGAAATCGTCTCTTCGAAATGGAACATAAATACTGATATATTTCGATAGAATGAAATTGACTTCTTTCCAAAACCCATAGTAGAGAAAGTCGAGTAGAAATGAATAGAAGAAAGATGTTCGGTTCGGTTGTTGACTAGCTGTAATGCATATAGCCTATGTAACAACTTTCATTCGTTATTATACTAATATTTTCACTTAATATAACGAAGTTCTGTGAGGGTAGTTGTTACCGGAAATGATTTACTCCCCAGAGACATTAGGTTAGACTTGGACTCACCGACAATGGCGCAGTGACTTTCAACACGAGCGCAATTTTAAGATTGGCATAGTGACTCTGTAGTAAATCACAGTACGTGCGTGAGCAATCTTGAGTTGACCGTGAGGATATCCGAGATCAACAGAAACGATGTCTGTTACTTTCCCCATCATATTACTAACAAAGTGTATAATTACAATTAAAAAATACGTCTTAGAAGTGAAGTAAAGTCAGCTTACTGATTTATTTTCCTCGATACTATTTTTTAGAAAAACTTCAGCATACTAATTTACAAAAGAGCAAAATTTCACGCCCATAATAATTTACGACAAAACAAAATGAATGTACTTGATGATGAAAACGAGGGAACATTTTGGTAGGCAATGTTGTACAAAACTGTTACTGTATGGCAGTAAGGTAGGTTGAAGAGACTTCTGGTAGATGAATTCGAAACACAATAGAATAATTCCGAATTTTTAGAATGAAAAACCATATAGTAAAGTCCGCTTGTAGACTTATTGTAACTATGTAGTGATGGAGTGGTAACGTGAGGGAAAGCATTACATACTATAGACTTTGGAAAGATCATAGATTATAAAGCAATTTCAAATTCTTCACAAAAGGACATTCGGAAACTACAAATGAACAGCATTGTCAATAAAGAAGAATTGAAACATTCAAGTATTCTATATTCAGCTTCTGAGGGTGTGAAATGGATTTAAATCGTTTTCGCTACAATTTCAGACGTTCATCTTCTGCATCCATAAAAAATATATGTAAGGCACTTTTCTGCTGGAGTAAGGCAGACATCAGACTACTCTGTACAATTGTAACAAATGAATGGGCTTCGTTAGTGTGATGAGTTGAAGGACTGTGTCAATAAGCTGAATGTCTCAATATCTCTTAAAGAACGAAAACGATAGTCCTTATATTCGTCCGCCTTAAAAAGTAAGGGTCGAGATGAAAACTACTGGAATGTATTGTTTACATCGGTTTGATTGTGAGTGACTCTCTATGCCCCCCCCCACACCCTTGCTGAGAGAAGGGTATTAGAAGCGTGCAATGACAAGAAGGTATAATAACTTTCAAGATGTCAACGTTGCTGAGTGTACAAATAAACGTTTGACTGTTGGAACATGTTAACGGTTTATGAAAGAGATAGAGAGTTTAGTAAGGTGTCAAAGAGTTGCACTAGACGGTTCAATCAGCAACAACTAACAATTTCTATTTAGTGTATTGAAAGAGTTACAGTAATTCAAGGGGCTTGTGGAAACCGTTACTTTCAACAGTTAACGAGAAAAGGATGAAGTGTATCAGTGTATACAGAGTTAGTAACGTCATCTGACTGCTTATAGGTTTCGGCGCTTTGCAAGAGAAATCTACAAGGCGAACTAGGAACTGACGATTGTTCGGGGGGATGGTTGTTACACGGCCGAAAGCAACTCATATGTTTATATGTTTCCCATTCAGTAGGAATTTCTGATTTTCCTTTCAAGTTACATGCATATGTTTCTGCGCTCAGTTCATTGTCGAAACAAATGAAGCTCAAACAAGAGTCAAAATCGACTATCTAGTGTATCTGTACAAAGGATACCCGTCAGAAGAGTAACTGAGTGAGTAGTTTCTAGTTATGCAGCCTGAGAATGCCAAAAGCTCTGGTAATGAGTGCGAATATGAATTGAATTGTGATGGAAATGAAAGTGAATATTCTGCCTCTGTATTGATCATTTGATTGATTTTTATTTACGTTTATTTTGATCAATTGTATGGCTATAAGCACCATCGCAATTAATTAGTTGCACCATCATCGTAGAGAAGTAAGAGGATGTTATATTGTTTGTCCGAATACTAAATCAAATTAGATCATGAGATGTCATTTTTACGTTTTTATTGTCGAAAACCCCGATTAATTTTAACTCAAGGATGTTTGCTCATTAATTCGATATTTTATTATTTGAAAATGAACTGTGAAAATCACATTTATGTAATTCGATTAACCGATTAGTCGACATTTATATATATATATATATATATATATATATATATATTGATCCCGGTTAAAGTTGCCAGAGCACGCAGTCACGTGTGCTGTTGGTATTACTTCGGCAAACTATGAGATCAGTCATTCTCTGAACAATATTTTTAAACCACGTAGCCATCATTTGAAAACCAGTTGCCAATAGTTGATAGAGCTGATGATGTTTCGTAGATAGTGTTTTACTTATGACAAGTGAGTTTTTTCGTACCAGGTCAGAAATAAAACGTCATCAATAAATAAATTGGCCACTTGCTCGCAAAATGTTCTTAAATTGTGGATTTGCATACGATTTCAAGGACATTTCATTCAACCCTGTTTTTTATCTGGAAGTCTGTTGAATAAACCCTACCTTGTATGGTATTTGTTTGTGTCATATTTCATACCCTGCGAACTCACAGAGCTAGTAGGATCTGGTGAGGTTATCGCCATTACATACTTTTATCCAATGTAATTTCATCGATAATAATCATTTGTAAGTCTTTCTAGTTCTAGTTGACAGGTCTAGTCCATTTTTCATTTGCTACCAATTACTTCGTTGAACAAAACCCGAACATTACTTCATTTCGGTTTTTATTAGGGTCGTCATAGCGACCAAGCTTTATGAAAGTTGTAGGATACATGACATGCATTGAAATCAAATTGATTAATTCTTTCGGAATCGTAATAGATATATCAAAAACCGATTTAGTAGAGAATCAGTAATTATCCGTATCACGTCAACCTTGTCCGCATTTTGGGACTCACAATTGTGGAGAAGGATTTGACGGTATTGTATACGTAGTATATGATAGTATGGTTATACCTCAATACCGTTACGCAAGCTGACATTATTTGACTAAATCACGATTGTATTTTTTTCTCTATTGTTTTTTCAATCACTTTGTTCAAATGATTGTAATAACAATAGTAGATTATGTTTTTGCATACTTTAGTACATACGAATGTTACAATGAAAAAATGACATTTGGAAGTTACTACCAATTTTTCACCAACTGTTGACTACCAAATAACAATGACCGAGAGTGCATGTAGGAATGAGGTAGATTGAGTGAGGGGAAAAGGTTAACTAGGGTGAAGTATGTAGGTGCTGTTCTGTTAGATGTATGAAGGTCTATGACGTGCATACATCTAAGTCTGTACACAAAGTGTTTATTTGAGGTGGCTAATTGTGATGGCATCAGTAAAACGTGGGGAGTGTGATTCAGTGTGATGTTATATAATCTTCAACGTTGAGCCAAAGTTAATCTGTTACATTTTGAGCAATATGGGTCTGGAAGTTGACGAACTGGAAATCTGCGTGAAACTTGAATGAAAGGAGTGTGTTAAGTTAGTTACATGTTGAACCCATTTTGACGACTGTTCTGCTTTTTACCGAAACGTAGACATCTATCGGTCTCACTAGTTGTTGGATTGTGTGACCAGAGAACGTTGAGTGTTCTCTATCATGTTTACAAGACAATAGGTATTAGAGACGATATTTCGATGAACACAGTTTGCATGAAATATCAATTGACAAGATCGTGTAAACGAGAAATAACATGGTCTGGATTACAATATCGCTCAAAGTTGATAACAATTGACTTCGAACTGGAGAGTGCATTTCGCTTAAACAATCATATGATGTTGCTGAAATAGTTGTCATTGCCCACCACCACATTAACTTCGGTGAGTATAATCTATTGATAATAACTGGAGTGTTTTATATTATTTAATGTTAGGTTAAGGTTTTATAGGATGAGCCAACAAATGCTTGTGCTTTAAGACGATGGAAAAATGGTCAACTGGATGAGAGGGAACAACTGCATGTAAGCCTAAAACGTACATGAACCGAATGGCACATGTGTCCTCTACCTCGCTTGAGTTAGTTTTATTGTTAGTCGCCTCACTTCTCTAATTTTGTGATCCCTCCCGGTTGTTGTTGTTGTGGTTTGAAAAAGGCCAACAGTATAGCATAAGATGTCTTGTGCATGGACATTTTGTTCGCATCTCATTTGTTACTACAGCGAAATTAGTGCAATCAATGTATAACAAGCAGGCATAGCAACAGTGGTGAAGAGTGCGGGCGTGATAAGCGAGGTCAGAATGATCAGAACTCATGAACAGGGTATTCAGATGACGCAACATGGTCACTGGTAGTTAAGTGCAAAGTGAAGGGAATGTTAATAAGCACTTTTAAACTGGATTGGAAACAGAACTGTTAGACGAGTACATGGTAGGATGTAAGACGAAAACGTCCAGAACAATGAGAGATTTTTCGGGAAGGAGACGAAATTACTGAAAGAAGGAGAAATTGATAATCATTTGTTTCTGGACACAACACCGGGTTTGATCGGTGAATGGCAACAGCCTTTGCAAATCGTAGACTGCTTCGTCCTAGGGCGATATATGATATGAAGTGCAACATCATCAAAGACTCGATGGCCCTCTGATAAGTGTTTCGTGATTGCACTTCGGGCGACGCCAGTTCCGGCGGTACATAGCCATTTTGGAATGTGTTCATTGGTGCGCGTTCCTAGTTGCCTCAATGTGCGGTCAGCGTATTTATATCCACAAGTACAGGTGAAACGACATTTACTCGGGCGATCGAGATGACCAGTTCTTTCCCCGTTGAGGTCGATAGTTGCGTAGTTTCCCCAATGAACACCACCCTCGTGGCGTTGTAGGTCCGTCTTGCTGCGACTGTAAATCTTCGTCTGAATAAAGCTGAAGTGTCATCTCCTTTAAATGGTAATCGAAGGTAGACATTTTCAGTGGAGCAGTCATTATAGTAAGATTATGTCCTGCTGACTTAATGTATTTCTTGATAAACCGAGGTCGATAACCGTTGTCACTCAATGTATCACGAAGGAGTTGTTCATCACTTTCGACCTCATCAGATGTGACAATCTTACGAGTCTTACAGAACATAGTACGAAGAAGGCCACGTGTTGTATGAAATTGGGGTAAAACTTTTACAGTGTAAATATTGTCCATACCAAGTTTTTTTTAATGATATATGCTTCTAGACAGAGAACGATCTCCATTTCTGTGCAGCAGAACATCAAGGAATGCAATTCTATCGTCCTTTTCCAGTTTCAAATTTATATCGGGGAACCACAGCTTCAATTTGTTGTTATTGTTATTTTTAGACCCTAAGAAGTCAATACGAAATACCGACGTCTAATAGGTTCCACTCTTTCGCTAATACGTCCACTTTTTTTTAATGGAACTGGTTTCATTAGCTGAAAATTATACATCAATCTGTCATCTATCTGGTTCGAGCAAATGTGTCCAACATTTACGAAGTCCGTTTGAGAAAAACAAGAATTGAATCAGTGAAAAACGGCAGCGCAAAGAGAGCCTGTTTGTCATGCCTAATCATTGCCCTGTGGAGAGTCGTATGTTGTGACATATCAGATAATTACTCTAACCAGTGAAAAACACCATATCGATCGATGAGCTAGTGTGCCAATTTTGTTGTGCATTTAAACAAGCTTTTGTGTGACCATAGTTCAAAAGACACATCCGTTAGTCGAAACAAAATGCTATCATATAATGGTTGTTGTATACATTGTAGTTTGCAGCCCGTAAAGAGTGTTGAATCAATTCCAGCTCACGGCACCACTCCTAACACTCAGTATGCCTGCTTCCAAGTTCAGTTCAGCGATATTGTTGCGACAACAACCGCTCGTTACAATCTAGCCAATCTAACTCGAAGCAGCTGAGGAGAAAATTGCCCATATCGCCTCATATTCCAGTTAACAATCCTGGAAGTATTACAACAATTGAAGTTCTCGACTGTCTACGCTCGTTAACGATGATAACGGTCGATATCTGTAGCTGTATGATTAGTTTTCGGGTACGTATGAATTTTAATCAACACTTCCCGAAAAACGCGCATTCTCACAAAACGGGCGACCGAATGAGGGATCGTTCACCGAAATCGAACTAACAAACGAGAAATGGAAAGCAAAACGTCCACGACACAAGGCGTCAGCCGCATACACAAACCAGGCAGAAGTGCACACGGCGTGCGAGTGGAAACTGTCGCTGTGTGTGGACTGAAAATCCAGTGAATAAACGCGAGTACGCGCGAGTTGGACAATAGAGATCAGGCTTTATTGGACGACTTTTTGCTGCGCTAGGCCTGATGTATTTAAAAACCTGCTCCCAAACGAAGATTTGGAGATGTGTGAAAATCACGCGCTTTTATCTCTGGCGCCTTTTTGTTAGTTGGTGAGGTTTCACCTATGCATGGATCTATAGCAGATCAATACAGAATTGAACGGTTGAGTCAAACTCACATATATTTTTGTTCTGATGTGGTGCTGGGATGCATTTGTTACATCAAACGAAACTGACAATACGATGTGACATGACATCACTGTGTGGTGGATAGATTGCAACACTATCATGTGGCTAATCTGCCGATTCTATGGCATGAATGCCGATCTCGATCAGTTCTCTCTAGAACAAGTCCTCATGTAACAATTTATCTTGCGACGGTTTATCCAATCTAGTTAAGTGCGTGTGATCGTTAATCGCACTCGGAAGTGGTGAACTAATGATTGCCCACGCAATGCAAGCCAATATACAACGCCCATGTCAATGAGTCATTCCGACTGACTTAGAGGTAAACTAGCATTCACTGCTGTTCACTTTGTTTAGGGGAGTAGAGTTTATGTTTAATTGCCATTTCCTACTTTGGTTTAAACCATTTTACTGGTAAATAATTGAGCATTTGGTTGACATATGTTGTACTCACATTTGCTCGCAGTATTCGCGTTCAACTAGATTCTTTGTCCAGCCCCTTTCAGAAAGAATTATTCTCTCTAGCGGAAATCAAAATCAAGCGTGCGACTTTCGGTGTTCCAGGCTGTAAACTTGATCTTTATTGGGTTTGAGTATGTTTTTCTGTACACTCAACATAAAGTGTTGGCCAAGAAGCTGATCGCTCCGTTGTACGAGATTTTTGTTTTCTGTTCATTGATCTAAACAACGTCAGTGATACAAATATCGACTGAACGGATGGCTCTATAAAAAAGGTTCCATCGTAACTGTCATCATAAGAAGTTTGTTTAGGTTAATTCTTCGTAGTCTGTTAAGTGAAAGACTCAAAGAAATCGTTCACCACAATTTCTTTTCGTTAGAAAAATTCGGGAGAAAACTAAACTTTGAAATGAAACCTATTCCAGGTGCTTCTAACAGTCGTGTCGACGAGCAATATTTGTGGATTTTAAGAGGAACATGTTACCAATTACATATAAACGAAATATGATTTTTGCGCATTTAGCTAATATATTACCAATGTCCTTTTGGTGTTCGGAACAAAAATAGTAGCATATCCATCAGTATTCGTGTTTGGATTGTGTAGTCTATCAGTCAATTTTGTATCAACTAGTTTTCACTTCACAGTCAGCTTTATTTAGGACGTTATGCAGGTTAACCATGTGAAATTAGTACCTTGTGCCAACTTAGTGAAACTTAGTGAAGCAAATCGCATCTAGTTCAAAATTGTATTGGTGAAACTATAATACCAATTTCATTTCTACAGAGGTCAAACGCCAGAACAAGCGGATCGAGGGTTTTTAGAAAATGCTCGCCGCTTGGCTCTCTATGGAGTGGAATTTCACAAAGCCAGAGTAAGTTTGAATCGCTTTCTACACGTGCATGAAACCTGTTCATTTTTCTGTTAACCAGTTCTGCAGTAATTCACACCAATCTCTGATTGTTTTTTTTTTTCAAAAATGAACGCACATTGTAACAAAAATGTGCCCTGATTTGCAAACAATCTTCGCAACGAACTTGCTTACTTGAGGCCATTCATTAATTATTATTAAACCTCCATTAAAAAATTGCGCCATTTGAGATTTGCTACACTGGGCCAAGCGTGAACCTGTTCGTGTTTAAACCTAAATACACGTCACGAATCACTCGGTCAAAATTTGTCGTACCGATTTTCTGAAGATTACCTTATTTTTTGGTTTCTCTTTCCTTGCCTTTCTAACTCCATTTCTTGCGGTTTGATGACGAACGCTTAGTAATTAGAAAAATTAACGTGGTAGACGATTACTTATGAGATGATTATACGATAAATGTGTCATAAATCCTATTTATCCAATCAAGAGCAGTCAGTCGAAAGCCAAGACGCCGAATTTTTGCCACAACTCTGAGGTGATCGAAATTCTGCTGAATAATCCACCCTTGTATACACAGAGGTGCTTTGTTCAGATCTTATGATTGCCATGGCCCACTACCCACACCATGACCGATCAAACTGCTATGGTTTCAGTTATGTCATAGTTATTGCGTAATTATTTCGCCCTAATAACAATGGTTCATATAAATTCTATGTATTTGACCTAATGATGAATAACGGAAAAAGAACTTATTTCCCTGGTAACTAGTTAAACACATCTTCGGTTTGGTCGATGCAGCATCATAATCTTTAGTTTATCTTAAGTTTGACTACTAAAATTGCGAACGTATGATTGATGTATAGCTTGTTCCAAAGCTAACAAATCGAAAGAACAAATTAGATTGGGGTATCTTGTTCATGAGTTTAACTATTGAACTTATCAAGACATAAAACGTTTTTTTTCCGAGCTGATGAGTCAATTTGGACAATAAAACATAGCGGATTATCTCCAAGCGTTTAAGTATATGGATTCAGTTGTGTTGGACGTGAGATCCAGACTATACGGATGAACAAATCAGTCTGAATAGTACAAATATTGCTGTTCAACTGCCCTTCTCAGCAGAAGCATACTACTTTGATTAATACCAGAGTTATATTGGCCAATCTTGAGTGGTGTTTCATTTGTTCATGTATAGTCTAACAGTTATCGCATCTTTCTGAAAGTTTTCACACTTTTGAGAATTCATGTTGCAAAGAAGGCAGCACAGCTAAAGTTTTTAACTTTTACACAAGGTGAGCAACATTATGCTCAGTACACTTCAACAACGTGATAAAAGTACATTTATGTCGCTTGCGTACATATTGCGTTTGTGGAAGTTAAGACTTTCTAAAGAACAAGTTGAAAAATGTTTGAAAACACTGCCTCACGGAACAGTAAAAGTGTGAAGTGGTTGATGAGAGTTCCGGTGAATATAGTGGGTTAGATGAGCTTTCAAGCCCCCCCTCTCCCTGGTTGTGGCCATTTTTATAAAATTATTTTTTCACATACTGTCAAGCAGTATCTTACAAAAGTATTGAACCTCTCCTGTTGTTCAGCGTTTGTTGCTGCGTTAGATACGCATAGTGAACAACGACTTATATATCTTTAAAGTATGATTCCATTGACATGTTTTACCTGTTCTTAGAAAGCAGACAGCAGATCGACAGTTATGTCACATTTTTTCCTAGAATAGAGATCACATTTGTGCATCATTTAAGGCAGTTCATTTACGTAAAAACAGTTGTGTAGGTCTTCTGTTATTGTACACAGATCTTTTTTTTCACCGAAAGTACTGAAGCGTGATGTTTATTTCAAACTGACGATAAAGCGTACTCTTCTGGCTATTTGTCGGCGTCAAATTGTCAAGTCTTCTGTTGGTTTTCGTTTCACTCAAGTGGTTCCCTACAGTAATCGAACGAATTGCTGAAAGGTTGAATGGCTCAGTCGAAATAAATTCTTCAGGTGATTATCAAGACAAATTAATGGTTGCCTACTACTGGAGTCATCTGCATTTGACCCACATACTGAGATTTGAACCTTGTAGTCTAGCTGTTCTCTTTTTCGGTACATCTTCACTCAACAATGCTTGTATGTTTCTAGCTGTATCTGTTGCATAGAGTTTGGGTTTACATCCCAAAAACATGCAAGAGGTTGAAAATCACGTTGTTCTATTGTTAAATTATGAGGCTCAAATGCGTAGAAAAAGTCAAGCATTCATTTTTCATATAGGAATAAGAGGAACCGCCTGAATTTCGATGTCGTTGTTTGCCAATGTCATTCTATCACGTACCTAACGTTGTTTATGTGATCCGAAATGTACTGATGCTCAGAATGAGGCGGTACCGTATGTGGATTGTTCAACAGATCATTTGAGTGAGACCAGCATGTTTTGCTGAGCAAGTAAATTTTGGTTGGTTATGTCTAGTGGTGTATTTGATGGCAGACTCATCGAAGTTTCACTTATATAAGGTTTATCGTCTGTATCACTGGAAATGCTTTTCGCCAGGATGTTTGCTGTTCGCCGGGTAGTTAGAGATGAAGCGTAAAACGCGTTTTTCTCACACTGTTTAAACGTGAAAAATTACGCTGCTAACTAATTTGGTCTAACTGATCCGCATTCTGCTGTGAAGATTGTGTAATGCGCGCAACGACGCAATTTACACAGTCTGATAGAGCGACTCTATGTACTCCACTTCTCTCAATTGGTATATCTGAGCACGCTGCGCTGTGTTCGTCTTTGCCTACGCGTACACGCACCAGGTGGTGTGCGTGCTTGTGTTTTGATGTTGGTCTGCGAGCCGTTCATTGTGGTCTCATGCTTTTTCACAAGTACGGACGGTTTCGACTGCGGCGCCTCGAACTGACTCACGCACAGCAACACTCGCTGTCCAGACAAAGGCACACTGATCAGTTTGAGCGATGTTTGTTTTCGATTGCTCGAAGCGTACATTCTGTACATGCAGTTTGTGTGTGTGTGTTTGGTCAGTTGGTACACTGTTTGTTTTGGCCTCATGATACAGTCGAATTTACGGCGTTTTGCGGATGTTATATGGACTTCGGACTTCGGAATTGTATTTGTTTAAGACTAAACGATGATTTGCACAGTCAGAGTTCACAGAGCACACCGAACACCTAGATAAGCTAGGTGATATGACATTAATATTGATTTAATTCATCAGTTTATCAGTCAGCTAAGTAGGCATGTATACTTGGTATGAAAAACAGCCGATTATCACGGGATGAAAAGTGTTGTAATATCCCTGTTAGTTGCTTTCTTGAGATTGGCCTAACGTTGTTCCCATCTTTTCGTTCGCTCCCAACTGGATGATTACATGATTAATTTAATCTTTTAACAGTGAGTGTATGGCAGGGAACGAACCTTTGAAACAACATAAATGGGCGGGATCATATACTACCTTGTGTCCACTGAGGGTTTGCCACACCAATTACGGTTAATTGGGCGTACCAACGACCAAGGAGCGGTTGAATGTATGTGGTCAGTAATTACGTAGATTCTGTACACTTCGCGATTACCAAAATCTCCTGTTGGAGAACCGTATTGGCCACAATAATTGTTAATTGAGCCAATTGATAGTTTCTTCGCGCGAAAATTCCTAGTGTAGTCATGAAAAATACTGTGTAACGAACAAGCTCGTTTTCAGTTATTCATCATCAGGCTAAATACATCACATTTACATCACGAATTTTTACAGGAGAATCATTGAAGGGGGTAAACGGGGAACAGGTGGTTAATTAAGTCAGTCAGTTCAGTGTCACGCTACAATCAAGTACCCACTTGAACCGTGGGTCTTGACAGGCTAACAGGGTGTGGGGTTGGCCATGGCAGATCCAACGCCTGAATATAACGTTTCTGGGCGCACAGGGATGAGTTGTACAAGCGGATTCCAATAGCTTTCGCTGTGGACAAAATCCTACGCCTCACTGCCCTCGACTGGGTGGCTTTAACTCGGTAGATTGGGCGAAATGCGTCCGTCACATTGACAGAGTGATTCGAATCCACCAGGTGCGATAGTATGACACTATTGACAAATTTCGTTATTCCACTGTTGAGCCAAGCTGGGTTGTGATAGTTTTTTCCCAATAATTTTGTAAAGTGTTCCTTTTAGACTTTTGTTCGTTACTCTCGGTGTTGGTTACCCATCGAGCCACATGCCATCTGGCCAAGAGTATTGAGCCACTGTTGGTGCGACGCAATAGACTGACGCGTTTTGGCTTTGGCCACCTTTCAGATACCAGAGAACGCGTCAGAAACTTTGACTGTGTGTCCTGTTTGTATTGCGCGCTTTGTAACGGAAGATGCGGGGTGCCGTCCATCGGCATCTATACAATCTCCTGGTGTTTCTAATTGCGTCTTCAGCCATTTGGGTACATGCTCCTTGATACGAACAGCTAGTTGTTGGTTTGTCCTCCCTATGTAGCTCATACTGCAGCTACACGAGTATTTGTATAAACAGTGAGATGTGACAAACGTACACTGTTTGTTCGTAACTGGGGCAACTGGTAGAGTTCTCGTTCGTTGTGTTACACACAACTTTGCAGCGTTATAAGTCCTCGATACAGCCACTGTTAGACGCTTCCTCGTCATTGTTGACCAGCTGTCTCCTAGAAACGGGAGTTCTAAATACACCATCCTCTTCGGTACCGTCGTCACTTCTACAGTTGGAACGACGGCTTTGCTGTACTTTTTAATAAATCGCAGGGGGTACCCGTTGACCTGCAGAGTGTTTGTCAGTAAGCCTAACTCTAGCTGTAGGTTGTCTTCAGTGCAAATCCTCCGTGCTCTATGGAAAAGCGTCCTAACTAGACTTCTCTTATGCTGCACCGGACAGAAGCTTTTGAAATGCATGTACTATCCAGCCCAGGTAGGTTTCCTGTAGACGGATCCCCCTACTGTGCCATCTGGTCTTCGAGTGACTAGAATGTCCAGGTACGGAAGGCAGCCATTCGTTTCGTTCTCTCTCGTCAGTTGTAAGTTTGGGTGAGCCTGGTTCAACTTCGAAAATAAAGTATTTGATTCACTCGTGTTCTCAAAAATGGCTAGAATATCATCTACGTAGCCTCTGTACAACACTGATTTTGACAGGCTTTCGCATAGCGTGGATTCTACTTTGGCCATGAAAAAATCCGCCAGAAGTGAACCTAACGGACTGCGCATTGCAACCCCGTCCACTTGTCGGAAACTATACGTTTGAAAATTGAACCTTACATTATGTGTGCATAAAAGTAATAATGATTTCAGTTCGATCACCGGGATGGGAAACGGAACACTGCTGCTTACAATAAGTTCGCAAATACTATCAACTGTTTCATGAAGTGGAATGTTAGTAAACAGGGATCTCACGTCAAATGTACACATCAGTTTATCTCGGACATTTAGACCATCTATACAATTAACAGTTTCGAAACTGTCCTTCAGACTGAACTGCTTTCTGACTAGTTCCAGCAAATCAGCTAGCCAGCGGGCTAATTTATGCTGCGGTGCGTTACACATGGACATAATAAGCCGAAGTGGGACATTGGGTTTGTGGGTTTCGGGCAGTCCGTACATATGCGGTGTACGTGTGCCGATTGACTTCATCAGCCTGCATTGATCGACAGACATGACGTCATTTATCCACAAACCTTCCAGCCTGCGGCAGATTTCCTTTTCCACTTCTTGGACGTTATCAGAGTTATCATCCAGGAGAAACTTCTGGATGTCATTAAGAATTTCAAACATTTTGTCCACGTGCTCCGCTTTATTCATCAACACAACCGCTGAGCGTTTGTCCGGACTTAACACCATTAAGTTCTCATTTTGTCCTATTTCTCTTAAGCTTTGGAAGTGTTCCGGTGTTAGTTAGTTGTGACGCTTTTGTTTGTAATTCTGATGTTGGTAGGCGACATCCACTAGTTTTGCTTTCAACCAATTTTGATTCTCCTCAGACGTTGGTGAATGTTACTGAAGTTGGTCGTAAAGCTTTTCAAACTGGGCATGTTTAAAATTAGTTACATGTCCATGTGTGGTCAGAATGTACGAAATGTTACTCCGGAGAACATCACATGAATGGCGTCTTCTCATCGTTTTATTCAAGTTCATCAAGAGAACAAATTGTTTCCAATATTTAATTGTATTCTCCATGACTTCATCATTTTGAAACTGTTTGTGCATCATTTGCGGTTGTGGTCCGCGGAGGTCAAATGTCAAAGCGTCTCCACAGTCAGGAATGATCTAAACTGCTAGATATATTTGTTGCTAACATTGGGTATTTTAGTCGTTGCTCGTTGTGAACTTCCATAAGTGGGAACATATGGCCGTCTATCATTATTGACTTATTAACTCAGGCTGCCAAGTTACAATCACTCATTGATTCTAAACTTTTAGGTTCTTTTAAATTTCCGTAAAATTATCTCAGACCATTTTGAATGTATCACTGACAGGATCAAATTTTCGTCTTCTAAATACTAACTAGCTGACATAGATTGAACATTTGCCTGTGGCTTTTGCATTCCCATAGATTTCTCAACCAACCCCTTTCAAAAAAAAGCACTAGGTTCGAGTTTCGTTCTTGTTAGAGCTTTTTAGTAGTGTATGTTATAATTCAGTTCTGACTAATGTGAGATCATTGGCGCATTAGTCAAAACATGACCGGATTTCAAATCCTGACTTTGTAGAGAATAAGCATTACTGATGAGCTCCAGTCAGAGCGAAGCTCTGGACTGGAAGTAGCGATCAACTGTGAGTACTGCTCAGTTAATGCTGATCTATAGAAATCTCTTGACACTTTGACCGTTCAATTTCGGCATTGGCACAGTTAGTTCATAATTCTTTTTTAACTATGTGATATTATTTTGTCATTTTTAAAAGCTTTTTACAACTTTACACTAATACTGAAATCATATTTCACGATTATTCTACCTGAACATCATTAACTGTTTCTTTGAAGCTCTACGGTGCTTTATAATTCATGCTGTTTCTTGCTAGACCCCATTAGATGAGGAGGTCACCGTGGGACTTTACCATAGTGGGATTTTGCTCTATCGTGGCCGCGTTCGTATTGGTCGATTTTTGTGGCAACAGTTGGTCAGATTGACCTACAAATCTAAAATATTCAGCATGAGTATCCGTACAGTGAACATCACTCCACGTATTCGTGCAGCATTTTTGCTCAAGATAAACAACAATAATGGTTTCAGTGCTGGAGCTGGTGGTGGCCTACTCGGGTCACGTCGTAAAGCAGTCAACAGTATGGATGATGAACTACACCAAATATGCACATTGAACTTTGATTGCCGTGATGCAAGATTGGCCAAAAGATTATGGGAATCGTGTACATCTCAACACACATTCTTTCGGTGAGCGATTTCGTTGTTTCATGTCATGTCGTGTGTATTACGAAGGGATGAAAAAGTTTTGAATTTGTCAACTTTAAAAAACATTTACTTTTAGACGTTTTGGCCCAATTATCGTATTTAGAATATTTTCACTAGGGTTCACACCTGGTTTAAGCTAATTGAAAATATTAATTAACTCCTGTGGCTTTAGAAAGAACCGATGTTTCATTAAAGATGTTTTATACACTAAGTTGGTCTTCGACGGGTACACGTGGAATAAGTTACAACATGATTGTTTCGATAGAAAAGGTTAACCAGTAATGGTCATTTGCTAATTGACATTTGAGAACCTAGGCTTGATTTATATTGTAAACTGTAATGTTGATCCAAATCGATCTGTAAGTTTTAATTCAAACCTGTTTCGCGCTAGTCATATGTTTGTGAATGATGAACGTGAGATGAAATCATCTCATCGTTTCTGTCTGCACTAATTATTTTATTGGAGAGGCCCCCCAATGTTCTGAATTACCAATGATTAGCTGAAATAATTAAGTGATATGAGTCATTTGAGCAACATACCAGTTGGAGCGCAACTGCTGTATTCCATTCTAATCTGAGAACATTCAGGGGTTCCCAATTTTTCCACTAGCAAACGTTTCCCCAGGAGAGACGATACTGAACAATCATAGTAAAACAGACTCCTAGAACAAACCCAAGGTAACAGGCAGTAGTTTTTTTTTTATCTACTAGACCTTTAATTCACTATACTCAGTTGTTTGCTAATGTTAACTACTACTAGGTTCGGTAATCACCCTTCAGCCTTCTGATTCATGAATATTTGTAGGTTACTATGTTCCGTATATGTATGCACGTATTTTCTACCTGACACACGTTTTCGGGCGGAATATGGTTACGTTTGTACACTCCTAATTTAGCTTTTAAGGAATCTACGGGATCAGTCTTCGGAACCAAGGCTTTCGGTCCGAGTTCTATCACATGATCTTTTATTCCGATGTTGCTCCAACGTATTTTACTGAGTGTTTACAACAAGAACTATTTTGAATTTTTTCGGAGCAGATTTGCTCTTCATTAAAAAGCAAACAACAGTTAATTTTTAATCAACTTTAAATTACCTTTTTGCTTATCGAACAGACGATTTGTCATACTATCATGCACCCAGTGAGTAGGATCGACTCGGTAATTATCAAAAAATTATCGCAAATCATACCAGGGAATTTAGAATAACATCATGTTATAAGCAAATTGTCCGACTCTGCGTTCAGCTACCTCAAATGGTCCTTTTCAGTAGTGTTCTGTTGAATCCTCCCATGTCTAAATAAAATTGTGTTTAAATAAAACACAGTCAAACTATTGCCGCCGTTTTGGCTTAACATGCCGAATTCGCATCGAGAAACAAGAAAATTCACAAGGGTCTCAGGTTAAGCCGCACGCCATTAATATAGGTTCACTAACACCAATAGTCATAGCATCAAACACAGCAGTTAGAAGGTGGAAGTAGTTGACAACTCGTCTGGACCCCTCAGTAGTTAGTTACAAAAACCCGGACTATATGAGATTAGCGGTTAGGAGAAAAACATCGAACGTGGTGGAGGATATGTGTGTTGAATCATTAGATCCACGGACGTCTCACACATAATTATTTTCACATACATAATACCGACGGATGAATCGCTGTCCAGTTTTATGCAGTAAAACCCAAATGTGTTAGGTTATGGTTGTTTCAATTGTCTGTAGCCAACATTTGTTCTCCACCCGCCTAATTTATCGTTTTTTATTCATCAACCCCCACGGTTATCAAGCCTGGCTATCTTTTTCCAAGTACGCTGTTAGTTGGTTCTGAAGAGCCAACTCGAGATGTTGACATCCACCAGTTACCGCATTAATATTTTCGTCAAACGCACGTAAGGCATCAATCGTATTATTTTTTTAAGAACATAAATTCCTACTAATAAGTAGTCTAAATTGTTAATGCAAACATTCTGTTCTCATCTACTTCAGCTATTGACTATTGATTTTAGGGTAATGCAGCACACAATTGGTTATACCGCCTCATTACTAACGAGTAGCCGACTTTTTCTTTCATCTGTACATAGCAAATTATCACAAACGCGTGTCAGTATGTTGAAACAGACTGATTGGTCAGATTGTAGTATACTCTGGAGAAATTTCTTATCATAAACTAAGACAGAAAACAAGTGGTTGTTATATGATTTCCTTTAAAAATGTGACGTTATGTAGAGAACGACGCTATGACCAGTCTGGGCAAAATGATGGGATTCAGGTCAATTATTTAATGTCTAATCAACAGGTACCGTGGGATCCACTTTTTTTATGACATCTTGCAAAGTCCCATGCCATTAAACATTATTATATCCGTTGGTTGGTAAAAATGGACAAAGTTCGATCCACTTTAGGGTAGCAGCCATCTTTAGTAGCCTACAGAAGATAGATTCATGCCCTCTTTGAGTGGATGCATTTGGTATAGTGCTTGACAGAAAGAATTCATTTGAAATATTGCTCACTGTTACCAGCAACGTCTGGCTGATGAGTTATCAAGTGGATGAGTATGTTGGTTATCCTGTCTTTCCATTTATACATCAAATTCAAGCAGCCACTCCTAGAAAGTCACAACAGTGATCGTACGATATACGCAGTAGATTTTGACATTTAATCACAGTGATATTGTCTCCCTACCCAGCCATTAGAATATGACGTTTTTCAGCAGCAGGAACCCACAGCTGCTCAGCCATTTCTGTCGGTCTATTCTGTTAGACTCTCGACGGTATAGGGAGTAGGCCGCAAAAAAATGAATAACATGCAAACAACGTTTTGTTTCTTTCCGCGATTATCTTTCGGTTACAAGGGAGTAAGGTGTATGTTGTATATTCGGAAAATTGATCAATAAATTATCTGGCGATAGACAGCGGCCAAACAACGCCAACCGGACGAGGAACGCATATTTCCGTAAGTGATTCTATAATGATGGATTATCTCTTGTCAAGACACTTGGTGTGCGATATCGTGGGTAACGATATAAAAGAGGACGTGACGAGAAAACGATCTATTCCAACAAAACTGATTACGAAGGTCAGAAGGAATGCAATTACGGGAGGAGACAGTTGTGTGGAAACGTATACAATCGAGGGGTTGTACGATTACATATCTTCACTAAGTCATTTACAACCGTTAATAGATTTTCTCGAACATGCACTGCGCCCAAAGTATAGCCCCTTCTGCGCCAAGTCAGTTACTGAGTAGTCGAGTACCAAGCGGCTTTCCAACTACAACATTTTGTTTGAAAAGATTAACGTTCCGTTTAGTGTTGTAGTGTTTATCTGTAAGTCACATCAGGACACTTAATCGTGAATTTGGCATATACTATTACATGTGGAGTATATATATATATATATATATATATATATATATAATCCAAAGGTGTACAGTGGGTTTCAGTATTCAATCTCTAAGTATTCAACTACTAAATGCATCACTTCTGGGAGATACTTTGGTGACAATCATTGTCAAATTTCTAGCAGTTGCGTTGCGACAATGATTTATGGCTCTTTTGAGAGTCACACAGCGCTTGAAAGATGGATCGGTCAATGTATTGTCAATTATGTAACATCATCTTATTGGTATATTTCCGTTCTTCTGAATCATACTAGTAACATACCACTTCTGCTTTCTGGTTATCTTGTAGAATGTAATTAAACTCTTCATAGATGACCCTTTGTTTGGCATGATTAACCTGAAGGTAGCATGCATTCTCAAGTTAGAAAAATGTCATCCTACTTCTGACTGAATCGTCATGTTGATGCTCATAGAGAATTTATCCAACGAAAAAGAAGATTATCAGTTAACCGATAAGGTATTGTGATCGTTGAGAAGTGTTCAAATCCGGTGTTGATAACTCACTGGATTTCATTCAATGATCATGATTTTGACAAGTAGCATACAGTCCAAATGAAACTTTATAAACCTGAAAATTGAAGGGATCAGTTTCACTCCATCAAAAGATGGTCAAGACAGCATACATACACAAAATTTATCTTGGAGGCTTTATTATCCAAATTATTTCTGAATTAGAAAAAAATATTGTAGTCAAGGGATGTTGAGCTATGAGTCTCAAAAATGACATCTTAAATAACACACTTTTCGAACCCCTCCTGGTCAAGAAAACGATAAAGGTAAAGATGGCTCTTTTCACAAACGTGAGTGAATGTGGATGTCTGTTAACACAGTCAAGTCGTTCTGAACTGGTCGTTTCTTCACAGTCTATCCGCTTACACAGATTCATATTCCCCGAAGATGCTAAGTATCTGTTCGTTCTTTTCTGCTTTGACATTTCTGTTTCATTACATGCATGATAGGGTGTCTGTTGTTGTGTGAAAATTGGTTTGTCTTCGACCCGTTTGGTCCTAATCAGTAAACACGTTTCTTTTCTTCTCTCCCTCTCTCCGTCTCGGTTCCATTACACTCGACACTGATAATTTTGACCGAACATAACTTTTTGCTTCGAATTGATTAACACCATGGAAACTGCTTCCGAAATCTTATCATCTCACTCAGCGGTCTAATGGACCTTCTCACAGCTCTTATCTTCTCCGTTCTCTTTCTGTTTATGTCATCCAAGCATTTGTATACTCGCAGCAATGTTTGCCGTCTTCAGTGTGGTCGTCTGATATTTTCCATTTACGAACCAAACGCCAAAAATGCTGAATAGTAAAAGCCGAAAAATTAAACTTATAAAACATTCTCAGTATTGCTTAGAATCCGCTTCAACTGTGAGTAGTCTACTTATGTCATGAATAACATAAATCTTATTGTATTCATATACGAAATTCATGCCGCAAACTTCAGAGTGAGCAAGGAAATAGCCTGTAAACAAATTCTTTTGTTCTGTTGTCATAACTGCAGACTTCGAGATGCCCCGGGACCTCAGAGAGCAAATTTGGTCACCGGGTTCAACACTCGCAAATACCATTATTCTGACAAAACTTTGAGTGGGTCTACGATGTTACCTATTGATCCAGACTGGCCCGGACGTCCTCAACCGTTGATAAACCGTGTGAAAACACAGCGAAAACCAGCTCAGTATGGTAAACAAGCATTCAGCAAAATTTTCACCATCTTTTGCTTACTTTCCTAATTAACTCTTCAACTCACATCATCCATGGTTTCGTAAAATCGTTCTTGCCAGAGGGGTAGTGCATTTCAAACATAACAACCTGAGATGATGACCTGATAAAGACAGAATATTAAACTTACTAATGATCATAACTTGTAAAATTTTAGTAGTCAGACGTATTTCCAACATTTTTTTTATGTCCGTCGAATCGTGAAACGAAGACATAGTTAGTCAGGGTTCTTCTCACAGCTTTATTACTGTCAGTCTGATTAGATGAACATTACTCGGTACGAACTTTATTTAAATGGACCTTGATCATCTGTTTCATATGTGCAGTTGGTCTCCATGACACTGTGCTTCGAAAGGGACTCTAACCAAAACAGATTCCTTTTTGTCAGTCATTTGACCATGCTGTTTCAAGTAGTGACACTTTGTTATACTTTTTGAAGTTGTGTTATGTATCATTTTGTTATTATGTTACATTTTATAAAATTGTTTGAGTGGTTGATACTTGGATTGATAAGTGGAAAATACCAAGATTACATCAGAGCATATCACTTTTATGAGACAATCCAATTAAGTACACATATTCTTGCACAATGTATTGAGTGTTTTTGTTTCATGTTTTCTGTAATCGGTACGTTAATGGCTTTTCCCATGTTTTGTCTAGTCACTAGTATACTCGATTCAGTTGATCAACTATGGTTCTATTGAGCCTTCGCGTAAACCATACACAAACCATCATGCGATTCTGCCTTTTCCAAAAGCTTATGTTTTTATTGTGATCAATCAATTGGAAAAGCTTGAAGTATTCATAAAGCATATACATACGAACAGTTAAAGATGTGCACATAATCGCCTTCGTTGCTGAGAGTTTCAAATTGTAACAGATGGGTGTCCTAATGCACCGCTTGAGTTATACATCAACTGCTATATCTCAGCAGGTTAATTCTATCGAGCTATTGTTTTTTGTGGTCATTCGCTTACAAGTGCGAATGTTCACAATCAATTAGACGATCAATAAACTTTGAGCACATACTTTTGTTTTAAGTTCAATACATTTTATGGTCGATTTACTATGGACTACAGCTCGTCGGAGACACATCAAACCGATGTCAACTGGAACTTATTCACAAGATGATCATATCACACAGCCTGATTAAATTTCACACAAAAATCTTGTTCATTTAGCCATAGTTCCCTTTCTTTCCCAAACTTGGCGAAATCTGCTTCGACTTGTGTTCATTCTACGAAACGAAGAAAGTTGAGAACACAATAAAAACTTTACCCTTCAGTGTGCCTTTTTATGTGCGAATCGTTCGGTCAAGCCAGAAGGAACTATGTGGGAAATTTAAACCGCACAATACTTATAGATAGGGTCGGGTGATGAGAATAGTATTGTTAGCCCACAGAATTTCGCTGTGTCATTTTTTTATACTTTTCTTTCTTCAAAGCCAAGACACCTCTAACAACTCCCTTGGTTGGGAGGAAAGGTAAGTCTATGTTGTCATGCTACCAGCCAATTCAAAGAGCACTGTCATTTAGCCTTTAGAAAACGGCACATGTTTTTAATACATTTTTCTAATTTTCCAAAGATCTGTTGTTTAATCGATTGTGCGTCAGACATCACATTTGGAACGTGTTTGTTGTTCCTGTTTTCTTTAACCAGTTCACCTTGTCATGCATGCTTATTTGGTAGGTTCAGAGGAATACTTAGTTGAAAAAAGGGGTTCATGAAACATGTTATTAAGAGCGAATTATAAAACAGGTTGGGAGGAGGAGTTGCACATGAATTACTCACTTCACGTATACTGAAGAATTTTCGGACCTCGCTCACTTCACCCGAATGGGTGTGTCTTCAATTTTGATGCATCTCTCGTGCGATCTTAAATTCCGTAGATTTTGCAAGACAACATCGTAGTTTTTACGGCCGGGGTACTTCGGTGGTAAGAATAAGATTTCTACAGCTTTCAAGCAAAACCAAAATTTGGTAGTTCGGCCTGCCGATGGGCCATGACCGCCCACCGTTTTTTCTTCCGTGCATTATTTTAAATCGCGTTATGGTCTGTGCATACATGTTAGTGCTGGGAGCATCTTTGTTAATAACTTTTCACTTGTCGTCAAGACATCCACAACTGACAAATACAAGTATTTTCACTGGTATCACAACAGAAGTGAGTATGCGTAATCCCTTGTTACTAGTTTAGTTGCAATCAGGACCTTTCAGACCTTCTGTTTGGCGTGGTTTACCTGGATGAAACAGTTTTTGTTTCTCACTACCCAGCGTCTAAGGGGGAGACTTATAGAGTTGAATGTAGATCACAACCGGTTGGGAATATAACGTTAGCTATGTCAAGCTTCACTTAATTCACGGAGATTTAAACCGTATAGGATATATGCGCAGGTTACGCTTCTGCACGGGAGCTCATCATTAGTGCGTATCATTCGTCTGGACAGTGTATTGAACTTTGGTCAATGTGCATGTCAGGGTAGCATGTTGTTCAGACGTACTGACATCGTACTAGACACATACTCAATAGGGATCCGTAGGATGTTCAGTTGCGCGTTTTGACAAACGGTTTTGAAAACCCCACGGAGTGTGGTATAATTAGAATTGGCCTTTACGGACGTTCCGGTTTTTACAAACTACAACATGCATGGTTTGTTTCGCATGCTCACCAATTTGCACACATTTGCTCCTCACTTTTCAGTTAACATTTTTGATTGCTTGTTCCGCTTACGTTTGATAATAATCTTCGCATGAAATGTAATCGATCGTGAGATATTTAAAAAATCTGGAACAAATAACTTCAACCGAACTCAGTAGAGCACACAATCAGTTTTGGCCTTGCATTGTCTCGTATGTTTGTACACAAATCCGGAATAATCGGACTAGTTGCGTATGCACTGAGCCAATGTACACAAACACTGCTCGTTTGATCAATATGAATTGTGATCACAGAGTTTGATTCACGATCGATCAATAAGGCAAACTATATCGGAGACTTAATAATTCGTGTTCTGTCATGCATGTTTGGAAAAATGTGTGCACCAACTTCGCTTCATCAATTTGATGCATTCTTTATCTTCCGGATTGTTCTAGAGGGTTGTGAGCACATACAAAAACGACTTATCCGTCTTTGTTAGTTGATAGTCCGTTTGCTATTTTTGAGTTCATACGATGTAGAACCACAAAGTAGACAACTGACAATCGATCGCATGCTCCTTACTTTCTCAAGCTACATGCATAAGTGCATCTCACGATAAAATGTTCTGAACTATTTTACTGATAATTAATGTGATAGATCTAATAATTCTAACAGAGAATTTTGTGTGTGAAAAATTTGGATTTCGGCTGTATTCAAACCAGCAACGGATACGGGAAGTGCCCTACCAGCTGAGCTGCGAAGCCACACTGGGAGCTCAGAAGTTTCACGTTTGGACCCGATTACTCTCTCAACCCAA
Source organism: Paragonimus skrjabini miyazakii (assembly GCA_014338405.1). Taxonomy (NCBI): domain Eukaryota; kingdom Metazoa; phylum Platyhelminthes; class Trematoda; order Plagiorchiida; family Troglotrematidae; genus Paragonimus; species Paragonimus skrjabini miyazakii. The sequence goes on from JTDE01000617.1 coordinate 49,288, forward strand.
CCCACAAAAGGTTCTTCGCAATTGTGTTTGCCCTAAAGTTGTCATATCATCAGTAACACAATTTCTAAGCTGAACACTAGCGTCGGTGGATTCTAGGATTAACTGATTGAGATATCTTGCTTGGACAGTCAATCTGCCTGATGCGTTGGTGAATTCCGTATTACACAGTGGGTTGGGTTGATGACTAGGTCCAAATGTGAAATTTCTGAGCTTCTAGTGTGGTTTTGTACCTCAGCTGATAGAACATCTGCCGCGTCTGATATACTGTTTCAGTCGCTGGTTCGAATTCAGTCGAAGTCCAGATTTTTCGCAAGTGATTATTCTCTAAACACATTATCTTTTGTGTTATAATCAAGTCAGTGAACGACCATTTTTCATGACGAACGAACAGATGCGTTGAGTTTGTGAATTTCGTCTGAAAACACTTTATAGAAAATGGATTATTTACAGAAATAGAGAAGATATTCGCGATAGTATTATGCGGTCAACTCGGGTTGCTAACCATAATAAAAACTATGCAACGTTTGAGATTTTATTAACCCCAATTGAAATCCGACTGAACAAATTGGGCTCCATGTATGTTTGGTGAGCAGCTGCTTGTGGACTACGGTTCATTTCTATTCTCATCCCCAGCTTAATCTATATTCAATTGTGGAACACGATTTACACACAGATTTATATACACTCTGACCCAACCGTACAATTCTTTGGTGGTCCCATATCGTTTCAAAAGACTAGTGCATCCTGAATTCCATTCTTTGGAGATTATTAAATGATTGTGAGTATAACAATACAAACATTTCTGTCGCTTAGTTGTTACATTATAAAGTTTAAAATCATGATGTCTCCCGCTTACTTCAACCATCATAATTCACTGTTTATCGTTCAATATTGTTGTTGAACGCGTGACATGGTATTTAATATGAAATTTCATTTTACGGCCCATATAAAGCAACCTCTTGCCCTGTCTTGATTTTGCATGAATACAAGTGTGGATATGGGGCACCGTGTGTTAGTAAATCTGGACGTCGTCTATGAATCAAGTTATCAACGAATAGTTAATCATTCATCACACAGAACGACAAACAGTAGTGGAAAAGTATTGACACTACCAATCGCGAAGCACAGTTTGATAATGCATTAATTTGATCTAACAAAGACTTCGCCTCATGCTATCAGCTTGATACAAACGTTCGTTACTATCGCCAGATGTCTTTTCATTCAGATAACTCAACTCGATTCTGTGAACACTGAAAGGAATTGTTCGTAGAATTGTAGCTGCCTTAGATTCAGCCGAACAGACTTTGGCTTATTCTTCCCTTTGTGTATGTTTGAATGTTGTATGCTTGAATTGTCTCTACTAAGAGTCAGTAGAGTTACAACCAAATCTGTTCAAGTATAAGTGATTTGTTATTTTTGTTCAACTTTGTAATGAGAAATAACTATCCTTAGATTTCTGTTACGTAACTGTCCTAACAGCTTTTTTGTGATTAAAAGCATCTTTAATTTTTTTGAGTTCACACTGTTTTCAGCTTTTATGTTACAACACAACACGCGTTATATCCTCTGCATGCTTTTTCTCACATCGCACGATGTTTTTCAACCAAACTTCTGCAATATTTCACAAACAGCATGAGCTACATTGCATGAGCTTCTATTGCCACGTATTTTATTGATTTATCAATTATTTTGCATAATGCATGCACAACTCCATATTTTGGTCTATCGAATGACTTCTGGCCCGATTGATGAACGCTTGATGAAACATTGGTGTTACGCAAAGTCTGTGAAGAAAACCAAACGAGAACTGATTATGAGTCAAAATAGGGAATGTATCGTCTGTCAAAATAGCTTTTACATCAGGGTGTGAATGTGTTAGTCAAGTCCTTATAATATTAGTGCTTCAGTTTCGATGTAGCTTCGTTGGCGCATTAGGCAGTCAGTGGAATAATGTCTTTGGTTAGTTATTGACCTACGCTTTGTCGAATGAAAGACTGACATGATAATTCTTAGAAACGATGAATCGGGATACTGCATCACCTAAGCTTTGTAACTTTCTGGATGCGCAGTAGTAATGATTGGTTTCATGCCACCTTAATTACGAAGAGAAGGAGCATAAATCCGAACGAGACTGTATCAGTCCGATTACTTGCATGTCTACGGTCTTGCTAGATTCACTGTGTAATTCATGCGTAAATCGGCATCATATATAGGTCTAGTTAATTGATCTTGGACGTGTAGCAAATTATGGATGCTGACGTAAATTCACACTGTACCGACGTGTCTAGGCTCAAGTGAGCTTGATCCAATGGATAACAGTGAGTATCGAAAAGTGCATCTTTGGCAAAAATCGTTACGTATACCAACTGGCTCAATGCATTGCAAGTTTCGTAACCGTTATTCTTGCTTAATCTCACAGGTCACTAAGTTCGTTTCATTTTGTTTCCGCGTCTGTTGATGAACTGAATGCAACAGACAGCTTCATCGAACTAACCTTTCATTTTGTTCCATTAGTTTGTTCTTGACATCTATATAGAGTCCAATACAATTTTTCACTGATCAGCATAGAGGCAGAAATGCACAAGCAAAGATCTTTCTCTCTCCTTTAACAATCTAAGAATGGGGAAGCATTTTTGGCGGTCAACGTGTGCTTCTGGTTGTTCAGTATGAGCCAGTAAGATAGCAGTTAATTGATCTTTCAACGAAGTGCAAGCTGATCGATCTTTATATGGTACAACATTTGTTATCGCAGTTGCTTGGGTTGCCACAGAAACACCTCACAACAGTCAGTTATTTTTGACACAAAAATGGAACACTAGAAGCAAAACTACCATATTGGTTTATTTCACATACTTATATGTCAAAGAATTCCTCATGCCTACTTCGACGGTAAAATTCTAAGTGTTTTATTATGATGATAACTTTCTTTCCCGAATAGAAACCTAGACAGGGTTGAATAACTTGCTTTGGAAACTCAATTTACTTGACTGCTTAAATCAAAGCGGTCTTTCAAACCACCGAAACCAGATACCATCATTTTACTCTCAATGCTTGAACGGTTAGGTCTAGTTTGTTCAATGAGGCATGACCAACCTACTAATAGACTGACAAATTCCTTATCTAAGCTTATAAGTCAGTTTAGGTCTGTATGGTTTGTTTCATAGTGTTGTGAATACAATTTTTCTTCGTGGGCTTATGCAAACGGACAGTCTGAGTTTAGTATGATACAGAATGTCTGTTTTGTCAAGGATTGCCGTCACTCTAGAACGTAGTAGATTAAAATCACTACCACAGTAACCGAATTCAATAATGGTGTAGTGCTTTCTTTGTCAGTTTACATGTTAGGCAAATTTACAGAAATGTGATAGAATTATTACCATGGTGAGCCGACGTATATTTTGTCCGTGTTGGCAATGTAGACATGCAATTAGTGCATTCCAATTTTAATGTAACTGAATTTTTTTTCAATCATACGAGTCGGATATCTTAGCCAGAGCTTGATTAATCAATTCCTGTTATCAGCATTCACCTTTGGTAGGAATTTCTGTATTTGGACGAATTCTTTTATCTACTGAATCCATAGCGATCGGATCACCACAAAACTGTTACTTATCAGACTTTTCAATAAGGAATCTAACGGCATTTTTATGCAGCTCTACAACTGTGGGTTAGAAACCTATTTGGACTAGATTAACTTGGAAAATCACGTCATCCATTTACATATCCGGGTAAATGAATCTTTCCACTGACGTCATCGTTGACCACTTGGTATAAACGGAGATACGTACGGTCTCTGTAAAGCATATCGCGCAGTGTAGATTTCTAAATATCCTTAGTCGGTGAAAGTATTTTGTATAATTTGATTATGTAGTTTTGTGGAGCAAGAGCAAATTATTCTTTCAGTGTGAGCGTCCTGCTATCGAGCCCACAAAGTAAGGTTTTATTTGATTTAGTGTTTTCATTTGAGCTACCCAAATAATAATCAGTAGTAATAAAATATACCGAAATCCACATGCCTGTTTGAACGTCAATCTATTTGCGATGTTAAAACTTTTCCTAGGAGATTCGATATAATAGTCTTGATTCTTCTTCACAGTTTCTGGTGGGCTGGCTCCTGTGGCCTTCAACGAAGATCCAGACAAATTTTACATAATTCCCGGCTCACCGGCACCTTTGCCCGCCGACGCTGTTGATACCAAACTACTGCAGGAAATGCCCCCGGCCTACCGTCGACCCGGACCAGTTAGAACACACCTAGCACAAGAGTATTGGCGTATGTCTCCGGCTGACTGCACGCCAGGATTAGGAATGAACATAGATGGGACAGACGTTGCTGCGATGGCCGATGCCGATTGGCAAGTAAGTGCAGGTTTCTGTTGCCCGATCCTTCATTTCATGTCGAATGTAAACTACTTGCGCACTTTTGTTTTGCCGGAGTTTTCCATAATTGTTCCTTTGATACTTTATTATCTCCTCAGGGGTGCCGAACAAACCGTGGGGTTCTGTGGCCTGGGGCCTATTTTTACGAGGCTATGATGTTAGAAGAAGGTCCGATTCGACTTGGCTGGTCAACAAACGATGCGAATCTAATTCTTGGAACAGATTGTAAGGGATTTGGTTACGGTATAGAGGAAACCGGTAAGCTGATCGAATACCATTTAACACGATTCATTATTTTTCTAAACAATGGGTAAAAGTTTATTGGTCATCTTCCTTTCTCATCTTCCTTGCTCATCTTCCTTTCCACAAGTAACACGTTATTTATTGTTTACTGTTTCTGTGTGTTCTTTTTATGAGGATGGGCCGATTTAACATCGACACCACTTTTTCTGGTCATGTGACTCATTGCACTCAGCGATTGTTTGCCTTAACGAATTTGAACCATTGTTTCTACATTTGAGGTCGTTAAGCTTATATTCGCTCGTTATTTGGTTAACATTATCTTTAAAAAAGACCCGTGTGATCATCGATTTTAAAGGGGGGTTTGCTAACATTCAGTTTAGTCTGAATGAACACGATTCATACCAACAGTCCAGTTTGCTCTCATTGTGGCCATGAGGACACGGGGTTTTATTTATTTTGTGCGCACACTCTCATTCGGACCGGGATGTTGCCGAGAAAAATAATCCAAATAATCTAACTAATGACTGCAAAATCATCGATGAGAGTTTATAATTGTCCGGTTGGAACCAGTCACGTTCGAGAAAAGCGTTGTGTTAAGAGCTTCATCTAGCCCTTTCCTTTTTTTACCTGTATGTAAACTTTATCGATTCAGTAACAATTTACGTTAATCGTGGCTATGAAGTCCTGGATCTGCTGTACTACTGATTGCTGTGGATGATTTGAAAACATAGAGTAATTCCCCTTCCACAGTGCAGTGTCTCGGCTCTGGGGCTCTAGGCGATTGAAATAACGAGTAGTTACTTTTCTCATTTTGGTGAGCTAAAACGCACTGACTGCATTTTGTATTATTTGTGATAAACCACTTTCCGAGTGATAACGTGTTCTTGTGAATACAAATATTTAGGCATGCACGAAACACGTGGTATTGATATATTAGAACATGTATAAATGGTAACCAACAAATTTAAATTCATATGAAGTAATTGACTCGATCATTTCTGCGCGCATGGAACCTTGCCCAGGCAGTTGATTCGTCTGTACTTTTTGCGACAATGATCACATAGTCCACGTTCATCTTGAGCTTTCTATGGAGTTGCTCAAACGTTCTCTAACTGATCAAGGCTTCCGTCTTACGTCTGCTAGTAAAACGTTTTTGTTTCTACGTAGAGAATGTGTAATACATACATGTGTATCCACTGTGAAAGGTAACTATTTGGACGATGTTTACTTACTAAGCTGGTCAGAATAGGAAACAGATAATGGCGGACACAAACGTATGGTTTAAAATCAACAGTTGGTGACCTCATATTTGAAATTATACGAGACCGGTTTAATTGTTAACGGCGTCTATGCTTCCATGGTAATTGACTCTGAACTGTGTGAGACCGCTAAGCCAACACAACTAATCGAAATGTGAAAAAGGTCTACGCAAGATGAATTACTATACCTCAACATGCCACCTATATACATCCATGAGAAAAAACGTAAATGACTTTTTGTTGGCATGAGCAGGTCGTTCACATACGCCGACATCGAGTGTATCAGAGGAAGCCTCTTAATGAGTGAACAAGAGACTGCAACATTTGTGCGACGGTTTATGCACAATCTCCTCAGTCATGCAGAAACAGTGAATCATACATTTTGCTCTTGTCATCGTATGTGCTTTATGTAGTATGTAAATTTACATGTTGTAATGTCAAGCGTTCAGAATGGTAGGACTCTGGGAACTGAGCATGTTGTCGGATGTGAGTTGTTGTGGAATATACTAACCAAACATTTCGTCTGCTGGCAAAGCACGCAAGTCCGATTTAATTTGTCAATATACCAATAACAACGTGCATTCTCTTCACTAGGGTGACATACTATTGACCTGTTTCATGTGAAAATAAACTCATACTTTAGAAACCCTAGTTGGAGTCCAGTTTTTTTTTTAAACTAGAGTCAATTTAGTCTCGAAAATATGCTATAATACTAAAACAGTTTTGTTTTGAGCTTATCTCTTTATCTGATAAACTCGAAACACGAGATAACCTTTAACAACTCTGTCACTGCAGAAAGAAGATATCTGTTGTGATATTCTGGGCATATTTGTATCCCTAATGTGCTGCAGACAGAACAAGAGATGCTAAGAAAAACGTCACTGGCAAGTGGATGTCCGGAAAAATTGTTAGAAACTCACAACATAATGAACGAGTCAGTTCAAGCAGCCCCATAAAGTCATATTTCTATTTCTGCAATTCAAAGGGAGTCATCTGGTAAACGATATCAGACAAAAATGGAAGCCTGCCCTATCCCGTACGTGTGCGGCTAGTTCAAACCATCAAAGAACCAGTTCTACATAATCGCAAACACAGTTTGTCTGACTATTTTGTCTCTTACATTGTCTGTCAGTTCAGTTTCAGTTATGTTTACACAATCAGAACAGACTACCAACTATCTCAGGAGTAGAAGAACACGTCCCGAAATAGTCAAATCAACCGATGATACAAAACTCCCAAACCAGTGAATCCGTTGCTTAAAATCCAGCATCATCGATTGCTAGACACTTCATGACAACAGTTCACCAAGTTGACCTAGTTAGCTCATTTAAAATATCGTTATACAATCAGAATCCGAAGCTACTGGTTTTTAGCGAAACTGTGATGATCAGAATTTACCACCCGACAGTACATGCACAGAAGTGGTTGAGGCAACTTATCCGGATGCCTTGGTGCTGATGACAAGACTTAGTCTGAATGTCTGCATGTCCATACTCTGCCAATTTCTATTTGCCTTTGGTATGTGACCTGCATGTCTTATGTTTGTGGCTGATGAAAATAAACATGTTGACATATCGCAGCAAGTCTTCTTTCTGCATTGATGATATCTCTTTGCATGCTAATCTTACTTACTTGGCCGCACTACTTCCTATGCATTGATTGCCTAACAATGATGTCTAGCTAGTGTGTTTGCTCTCACTCAAATTTGAGGCGTTTCTTTAGTCTACTCTGTGCGTAATATCACATTGCTTTATTTTCATTGTTTCTATTTGAGAAGTTCGTGTAAGCCGTACAACAGTCAAAAAAAAGGTTATCAGTAGTCATCTGTTTTTTTGACGTTTGTATAAGACTAACTTTATTGCCCGTAACGATAGAAGACATACGTCACGAGATGTTAACATTTCGTTTACTCTCTTCAGTCACGAACGTAAAACATTGGAATATATAGGACATGCGGATAGCAACAACAATAGAAACAATCAACAATTGGGTTTACACAAAACAAGGACTATTATCAGTTC
>JTDE01000617.1:69342-85993 GCA_014338405.1 Paragonimus skrjabini miyazakii
ACAACGTTCAAAATGAACATGTATGTAAACAAAAATTATTTGCACACGAAATGAACGTCCTTGTTCGTGCTGAGTCATAATGAGTTCCCACCAGACTGTTCCTTCCGTGGAGTTGAATTAAGTCTTTTCAAGAGAGTACCATTACACAGCAGTTTGTATGAAAGGCTAGTTTGTGTTCTGATTGTCGTATAGCAGAGTAGATTTTGAATTCTCTTCTAAACTGCTATAAACCTGACCATAAATTCACAGGGAATGAATTTGCTGATTACTGATTGACCATCACTTTAATTTAATCGAATGTTTCGTTGTAAACCGAATTTTGTTTGACTCAAATAGAAACGACACAGTATACTCTTGCTAGAAAGTATCACTGATAAATATCCTTCTCGAGATCTGAACTTGAAATTTGACGTGTAAGGCGATCACATTGATTATCATTTAATTCACCCTATTTTGAATGGGGACGATTCATCAATTATAAAATGTTTAAACATAATCCATAAAATCTTTGGTTCATATTCATCTATCTTTTAACCAAGGTATACATAGTTGTACTTATCATTTTAAGAACACAATATGCTATGTGAATTCGTTTCAAACACCCTTTCGCGTTATTTAAATAAAAGCGAAAACAACAATTTACTGACAACAAAACAACACTTCCTAAACAACAAACGTACCAACCAATAGGATAAGATCCTATGGAAATCAGAATCTAGTTGTCGATTACTTTTTCGACGAATTAGGTCAACTACTGATGTTTGTTTAATGAAACTTTACAATATTTGTAAGTTTATGAATTATGAACCGTGATTCTTTGTTGTTTTTGGAACCTTTGATCGATAAGTATCTTGCTATTGTGGGATGAGGTGTTTTGTTTTCATTAGTTAGTTGGCAGCATGCATCTAAGAGCTACTTTGACGTACGTATTTCGATCTCAATTTCAAGCATGTCATTTTTTTAGCCGATGTAATTTTTTTGTCTTAGAAAAAATTCATTAATTCGATGATAGCGAACATATGCTCATAATAGCTGATTGTCAGTATTTACTTACTCTATGTGAATCACACATGATCCATATTGATAAGTGGGTTTTAGAAATCTGTTTTGTTTTCACGTTAGTAGCACACGCAATACTAATTTCATATGATATTTTTCATCCGAATACCTTGTTTGAATTTGCTGTTTTGTTAATGCCAACATTCATCGACATGTGTCTTCACAATGAAACATGTGGCAAGTGTTGTTGTCCACGTTAACGTGTGCCCTAATTTTGTGTGTTTATGGTCCTAACAAGCTCCTCCCATTCCAAACAGTACTCAGACAGTTGGCTGCTTTTTTAGTCGAGGTTAGATGTAAATTTGTAATAAAACTCTATACTAGTCAAACGTACCTCTGATTCAATCACAATGCCCAACTGCAAACAGCAAAATCATCAGTTTTATCTTATAAACTTGGTAAGTCTTCGAAACGTTTGCTTATATTCCTAAGTATCACATTAAACTGTCATCATTTAATTGGTCTGGATTAAATCTTTCAGTCTACATTGATTATTGTTACACTAACACAAAAATCCCTGCTCAATTCTCCCAACCTACATGAAGCGATCTGTAGATCGTTACGAACATGATATAAAAAAGCCAAGTATGCGGGTAGAACACTCAAAGATGAGACCTGAGCCACCGAAGCGAACCAGTTCTCGTTTATCACGTGGGCTGGACAGTGGAGCATTGGTGCCCATTTCAGTACAGGACGAAAATGGTGTTATACAAACTCGTTACCCTGACTCACCGTCACCAGATGAAGTATATCAAGAAGACGAGGTACATACAGTAAGTCACTATGTCATATTCGTGTTTTTCCCTTTTTGTGTGTGGTAGAACTCTAATTCCGCTTGATTAGTTTTGTATTAAAGGACACCAACGTAGTCAGTTAGGATTGGAGGATGTCGTTAGTGCATGGATAGTTTTGTTGAATAAAACGTTTAGTTGCATGTTTTTCATTAAAATTCCATTACACTACTTTTATTGTAGCACACACACACTGCATGACCATTGCACAAAGCATGTTTTAGTAACCCACTCAGGTCGAACTGTTGTTTTTCGTATCCCTAATATTTTGGCCATTTTGTTTGTCATCACCCTGGGCAAATTTTTGATTTTTTTTCCACGTTTCAATATGGAGTAATCGTTATTCAGATTGCCACAGATGTTTGACAGTTGCATGTTTGGACACATTATACACGATATTTTAGTGTGTGATGAATGCATAGACTAACCCAGATGCTAAGAAGACACGATAACGAAGAGTTTCGATATTACGCCTCCTTATTGAAATAGTAGAAAAAGATAACATAACGGGATGGAGGGCAGACATTTGCACATAATTGAAGAGTTTATTCGCCGCTTTTTATTGAAGGAGCTATTTAAATATCATTTGGCATAACACAACTATCCGACTGCTTTGACTACGGTAAGCTTTAAACACTCCTCACAGTAAATACTCTTCTTTTGGCATTTTTCTATATCCTACAAACAAGGCGGAGTTGACATACTTAACCCTGCTTAACCCAAAACTGAATGTAGGTTTAGGAAAATGATTTCGGAAAGTCATCACTTTTAGAAAAAATTCGGTTCCAGCATCCTCTAGGTTTCATCAACAAAAAGACTGGGTTGATTCGGAAATCAACACAATCAGTGTTAAAACAGTGCTTATATTAGGATTTACTGGAAAATGTGAAAAAACGTTTAGAAAGTCTCCAATCGGGAATTGACGTTGAGTTGGATAAAGTTTTGGGAGACAGTTTCGCAAGTTGGTGAATGATGAAAATACTGAATATGTTGACTAGTTACCATCAAGAACGATCTAGAGGCAAACCTCTACCTTACTATGATTTTACAAGTCCTTAGCAAACATTTTTAAAAACTAACTTGACAAAACAGTTCGTTACCGAATCAAACATTACACCTTCTGGTCAAAGTGACTGAGCATTGACGGTTCAAAATGAATTCACAGCAGACTGGAGATCACGTGAATTCACGTATACTATACAGTAATAAAACGTTATCGGTCAAAGACCCGAATTTCCATTTGTTAACTGTCCCTAATAATCGCCGGGAACCCAACGTGAAATTTCCTAAGGTTGCGTGGGATCTGAAATTTCCTCTTGTTTCTCAGGAGGGAGGACATAATCATACGTCAATATTATTCAACTGAAAATCAACCGACAGTGCACAGCGAGTGTATTTCTTCATGATAGTCTAACAGGCTTATGTAAACTACATGAGTACGTATTGGGGTAGAAATTCTGTCGAAATGGGCTAACGTAGTAAACATAATGTTGTTCCAGCATTATGATAACGCTGAGATGGACTCCATTTGTTCCACTTTTCGGAACACAATTGATCTGCCCCAGTCACTGTGAGTGTTAGTCACGTGATGGTTTCATGGCCTACCACTTATATGAAAGCTGACTTGTGAGTGATGCTCATCTCTTGATAACTGACAGTTCCATTTCAGCGGTGGGTGTTTTTAACCGTAAACATTCCAATATGACTCTCGCGGCTAAATTATAATCACAGTTTTGACATATGCTTCGCTTTTGCGAAATTGTAAAGCTGTTGGACAGTTCCAGAATAGCAGTTAACAACTGGCTAAATTCGAAGGTTGACAGACACACTGGGAACAAAACGAAACAGTCACACTTAATCTCAGAAAGAACGGTAAAAATGACTTACTGGCAAAACTTTGGACAGGAGTTGCAGAGTAACTTGTATCAGATGGACAATTCAGAGAAGTCTGAGAAAATTAACCCTAATGTTCTACTAGGGATTAGCTTTCTTCTATTTGACTAACTGATTCGAAAGGACTAGATCACAAACGTCGACTGGATATGATAAAATGGTCGTAAGTGACGAGAACAAGAATTCGTCCAAGTTGGACCGATATTTATAAAGACCAAAATCACCATTTGCTAGAGAAGTTGTAGATTCTTTTTGGATGCTTGCACAGGGGCTGATTTCCGATTATTTGTGAAGTCACCAGTTCACATAACCTAATTTAACCGAACGGAGAGCAGATGGCTACATCTTATATCAACATAGTTTCTATCCATCAACTCTCCTTTATACAACATGCTTTTTGAAGGAGTTAGTGTGTTTGTTTCATATCGTAACTGGACAAACTACAAACCAAATCAAAAGAACGCTAGAGCAATGGATTAGTCAGTTAGCATTTTTACTCGTTATCATCAACAGTGGTAGTAATATGTTGGTGGTTGCTTAGCCGCTTTGTCATCCGAAAAAGAGGAACAAATCCCAGTTCAGAAGCAAATAAGAAGCAAATCGGACCCAGTTTCCAATAGCGCATTCTTTTATCGGAAACTGTGGGACTGACTTTGACATATTTCTTACATCAGTTGCAACGAGTAACTACCCAGTTTTGTCAGATTTCTAAATCTTTTCACGACGTTCATCACATAGTATCTTTTCGGTCTGAAATACACATTGTTATTTCTGTTTGCTTCAAAGCTAACTTGTGAAATATTAGCTTTATTACGAGATGAGGTTATTTGCGTATGCCTTTGAGTAAGTGGAACAACAGTTTCGTTGACAATTACCTGTGGTGATACATGCAAATTGCCAAGTTTCGTTTCTATATAACATTAATTCAATGAAGCCTCGGTGCCATCTTACGAACGGGAACGGCACATGGTTACTGTGTTAGACATAGCCAACAGAAGTAACGGTTATTTGTCAGCGTTATCATTCGCTTCAGATTTTGGCCTATCAGTGACCGAGGGAACCTTTGACAATACAACTTTCCCACTTTTGCAATACTATTCATACCAGCATGTCCATGTCTAAATCATTCAGAATGATAGCTGTACATAACTTTGGTCGAGGACACACACACACTCTACTGTTCATTATCGTCAGGTAGCCCAAGGTTGAAACACAGAGGGATACTCAGAGTCTTTGGTAGATGTATCAGATAACATAACGCTCTTAGAATAAGATCAAATCTGTAGTTCACCCCGTACATTTACTTGTAACGATTATAAGTGTATTTTATGGATAGTCTACTTCTTCTTCATGATGACAATTTCGATGAGACCCAATTGTGTGAAATCTGGAATTCACTTGAATTCGAATCAGCGATGGAAAAATGCATGTCGAGACGTGGCGAGTGCTCTACCAACCGTGCTATGGAGTCACACGATGAGCTTAGAAGTTTACACATTTGGATACCGTTAATCATCCAACCTACTTTGTCATGGAATCCACCAGATAATCCAACATACTGATTGCTCAAGCGGGATTTCTCAAACAGTTCACACTGGAATCTACCGTTGAGCATTAAAAGTGTACTACTTTTAATTATTACAATGACATTTTTGTCATAGGAATGTCCGCCGAGATAACGTCTCGTGATCGGACATAATGGCGTTATTTTGTACAGTGTGTCCAAACTAAACCATCCAACATGAAGATGCTTACACTCCAGAAGAGGAGAAAAACCAAATGGCTTCTGATAGCATCTGTATGACGTTCGCGTACCGACCTGTTACATTCGTTAAGCTTAGTCCATAATTGTCAGTCGGACAATTGCATCCTCTACACAACTAAGTCCAGTTAGCTGCTACCTCTTCTAACGTCTCTAGCAACATTACCATAAGTGATAGCAGTTGAAAATGGAAGAAGGAAACGTTGAGAAGACTAGTAGGAAGGAGTCCTGATTCGAAACAAATTAGTAAATGAATTTGTCCTATTACCTAGTTTTATACAAGTAGACGAGAGGCACATTGTAGTTAACTGGCCAAAACAAAAAAGAACGATTCTAACTGGTTGATAATGAAATAAAGCGAAAAAGAAGAAAAGGTACTCAGTATTCATAGATAACAAATGAATAAACCGAAACTTACTTATCCAGTACATGGGGAAGCCAGTCTAATCACATCTTGTACCTTTTTCTGGGGTATTTTGATTCCATTCAACAAAAATTAACGTAATCCATGAATACAGTGGTAAATGAAAGACATTTCATGTTGGTGGAATCAAACATTGGTTTGGAATTCGATTTACCGAGAATCTGCAAAAAATAGATTCCATAGACGGTTGCGTAATCTTCTGGCAACTTGACAACAAACACCAAATTAAAACACCTTTGATTGTGAAGCGTTAATGAATGACGTAGCATGTGATTTTTCAAACAAACGTTTTTTATGTTTAGCTTCCTTCCTTAAACAATCGTTGTTACGGTACCGAGGGGTACTTGTAACCAGGCACCACTACCGCGTTCTGTGCATACAAAGTGCTGTTTGGACTGATGGCTCGTGACGAATCCAGTTGAACAAATGCTCAAACTGCAAATTAAGTCATACAAATCTAAACCAAACTGACAAACCGAAAATCAGCGTGTCCTTATACTTTTGGATTGTCATGTTTAGTAAATCTGAAGCAAATGGTTTCATCGTAGTTGGTTAAGCTAATGAACTGCAACCACTGTAATTCACTAGCTCATGTGTTTTTTATGCGCACCGACTAGATCGCAAACCGTAAATAATAAACTGTGTGTGGACTGTAGGGCCCGCTGTCACCAGCTGGAACGTAGCCAACAAATGGGGCAGTACTAAGTTTTCCCACATTCAACTCGTAAGCTCTTGCAATAATTTACAAGTTCGTGCTACTTCTAATTAGCTCTGCCTTCTACTCATTTGTTGACTGTTTCATCGAGCGATGTTTCTTGATTTAAAAAAAACCTGTGACATTTTCAGTTCACTGAGAAGGATGGAGAGGACTTTCCGAGTGATTCGCCTACAGAGATACACGAGCCGATTACAACACAATCCTTATTTACACAAGCAACAACTGATCGGACAGAAAATGAGGTAAGTTGGTGAGACACTGAATGCCGGAGATCAAATATTCACGTACGGATACAACACGTTTAATCCGTGGACTATCAAATAAATCATATTCAAGCAAACAATTATTGCTAAACATACTCTGAGAATGAATGATCTGCTGTCTTTGCGGTCGACCGGTTAACTAACTAATTGTACCGACTAACTACTTGAAAGTATTTGGGATCGGATTCGTATACTTTCTGCAAAAAGCATCCACTCGAGAATCATAACTCGATGGTTTTGAGTTAAATGGGAACGTTTTATAAAACTCCGTCATTGCTCATTC
The DNA here is from genome assembly GCA_014338405.1 of Paragonimus skrjabini miyazakii. NCBI lineage: Eukaryota > Metazoa > Platyhelminthes > Trematoda > Plagiorchiida > Troglotrematidae > Paragonimus > Paragonimus skrjabini miyazakii. The sequence continues at coordinate 76,536 of JTDE01000617.1, forward strand.
AACGCTGCGACGTATTTCATTGTTGTTTGCATTTTCGATTGTCCCAAGCCAATGACTAATCCTGAATCCAATGTGGGTACTCGTTGTTCACGTTGGAATAAAATTAATCTTAAATTATTTCATAATCAGGAACCAGATGAGGAATGTAAGTGGTTGGTCACAGCGATTGTTGTCATTCTTCAATCAGATTGGCGTTAAGATCCATCATGCGTTCATAAAGTGATATCCCATCCATTGTTAAATCGCAGTCCTCCGTATGATGTGTGTATGTTTCAGTCTAGTTTCGGCTAGATACGAGATGTGTGAGTGGAACCGCATATGGTGCAACGCAAGTCACCGACCGTGCATTACTTGCGTCCCAGATGCTCGATCGCCCATCTTCAACACGCAGGCCATCCCATTAAAATCAAACAAAACGAATCTCGATTCGTCTGTCCGTTTAGTTGGATTCTAAGTACCTTCGCGTATGTACAGCGCCTTATCATCTAATTTAATCTCCTGTCATTTGGGCTATGCAAACGGGACTCCTGTATGGAATTCTCAAGCTGCCTAGGCGTTGTTGTAAGAATATCGAAACATTATTTAACCGACTCCGAATGTGAGCGGAAGCAAGACTTCTCTTCTGTTGTATCCAAAAATATTCATCTTCTCTGTTAATAGCCATTCTGGTTGACCACTTCTACGAGAATGTTTAGAGCTACCTTTCTTCTCTGGACGCTTTAGCCACGAATACACAATTTTCTTGTCAACATTTGGTACTACAGCTATATTTTGCATCCGCATCCAAATGACTTGCCCAAACTATTTTTATATTCTCATCCTTGTCACTGAATGAAATTAAAAGTGCGTCGAAGTTCTGGCGTATTCCAGCCTTACAGTTCAGAGAGTGAGCAGTTGTTATAAGATACTACCGCATGTGTGTTGGGTCAATATATGCGTGCGGAATCAATTTGACGGAACGTTAAGAACATCAGTGTTGTCAATCAACCATTTTAGGTTTTTCTAGTTTAATGTCTGAACTTGGTCTGGATTATTTTGGTTTGGTGCGTAGCTTAGTGAAGGCATGCATGCTTGTTGGAACCGTGATTCGGATAAACCTATCCCTGTATTCCTGTGGCACATTGGGCTCACAAAATCACCATGTTACTGGAGTCCTGTGGTGATTGGAAATCGACATAATAGGGACATTTTATAGTTTTCAACATTTATTTACGGTAATACAAAACTGAAAATAACCTAATTACTGACGAGTAATCGAATATGTTACATGATAACAGTTGAACGCCTCTCATATTTGTTCTGACCGTTCATGTTCGATTATACTTTTTAGCCAACCCTTTCTATAAGAAATACTAGGCTGAAGTTTCTGTTCACTTAGGGCTCTTTACTAATGTTCAATCTTGTCACAATCGATCTTTAACTCCGATCTCGATGTATGCTGAACGTGGTGACTTCTGTATCGTATTTAAGTATTCAGCCACATTCGCTTGTTAGCATTTCTCAGGTTGTCGATCATCTCGTCATCTTGTCAACTTCAACTGATGAGTCCATTGTTGCGACTTTTCAAGTACGTTGAAGCTGCAGAATTCACGGAGCTTATCTAATAATGTATTGATTGTTGATATATGACTTACCGAATTCCGTGATTTACACTTGTCTGAGAAGTTTCAATTGTATAGTCGTCGGTGAAGTTTAACAGGACACTCCAGACAATTTCCATCCTGAGTGCCACGCGTAAACGGTTGCGGGTAAACATTCGGATGTATCGCCTAATTGGGATTGAATGGCATCGCAGTTGGCAAACGTCCTTCTCATGCAAGATGGTCAGTGTTTAATCCGTGTTCGAACAAGGGCAGACTCTTCATGTGCTAAAACAGAATAAACAAGCAATTCCGGCACACCTTTTTGAAGGGAACTGTCTGTAAATGTCATTTCCAAATGTACGATAAACGATTAAAACGGAGGTATTGTCTAGTTTATCTCAGATTTTGTTTTAACTTGCTTTAGTTCATGAACTCAATGGTTTTAATACTTTTGCAATTAATAAAACGTTTTACATAACGTATATTGAAACTAGTCTGTGTAATTCAAAGTGGAACATGGTAACTAACAAATGAGAGTAAACAGATAATCGATATATAAAGCATATCAGCAAAATATAAGCAGATTATTTTATATCTTCAAAATATTAATAAGTAACCAGCAGTGAAGTCTAGTTCTACTTACTATATATCATGAAATAAATTCATACGTTATGAACACTTACGTTTCACATTGCTTTTAGTTGGCAGATAAAGCACGTGCATAGAGTCCAGGTACATAGTATCCAATTGAAGTGCAGTCAATCGTGAACCTCCTGTTAGATCGAGATAAAATGCATCATTCGCCATGTGTTTGAGTTGTTTCGTACACAATTTGCTCATTCGAGCGTCATATTAATTGAGGTATGTGAGTATCTTGTTAAGCGTGTTACACGGGAATCCTATTATTAGTGCACCGTTAACAATAAGATGTAAGTGTATCCGCCCGTGAATTTGATGAGCAGCTTAGTGGTCAGTATTCAGTTGACTTCGCACTGCGATTGAATTATTGTGGTCACGATCATCTGCAGATAGCCCCCGTACAGTCTGCTTCTTTCAGTATATCAGACGGGGTAATTCTTTTTCTAACCTCAGCTAATAGCCTTGCATATAAGAACTCTCAGGTGGATCCAGAAAGCCGAATTCATTTGGTTGACTGGTGAATATTGACAAATATGTTTATTGATGAGTAGTAGGGGATTTTGGTTTTTCATATAGATGGAACATCACTCACAATTGATCGTAGCTGTGGCATTCACATAGACTTTCCAGTCGGCCCCTTTCGAAAAGAAGCACTAGACTCGCTTTAATGCGAGCGAAACTCAAGTCTAGTGCTTCTTTTCGAAAGGGGCTGACTGGAATGTCTATGTGAATGCGATAGCTGCGATCAATTGTGAGTGATGTTCAATCAATATGAAATATGTTTACTTTAATGTTCCGTTGTTCAAATAGTTGTTTTCTCCCGTAGAAAGGTGGAATTGAAATCGTGCGACTTCAGATGTTTACATGTAAGGTCGTCTGGGAAAAGCCAGTAAATTGAGGACTGTATCAAAGACTATTTTATAAATTGTCCAAGTGTGTGTTTCCTAAGTTCTGGAAACAGATAGTACTTAGAGGTTGACCCAAAGATGTACATGTATTACCTCCAAGGCCACTTTTATCTACCGTTTATTAACTTGAGGACATCATAGAATTATTTTTGCCGACTTTAGTATCATTGTTTTTTTCCGAATGAAAGGCAAACGAATATGGTAAAATAGTTTGACTTTCGACTAATATGGTCATTTATAAATTATCAACAAGCTTCCACTATTTAGATTGGACTTCTTCATGTACTTATTATCTTCATCACTTTCTCAGTCAGTTTCCATTTTGCTATTTCATCACATTGTCAGTTGTCAGTTTTGTTCATTAAGTTACTTCTGTACACAGATGATGTACTTGACCTAGTAAATAGGGCGGTTCATTTAAATAATGAGCTTGAAAGATACTGTGTGGATGCGGCTTAGTCAGACAAATTTCCTACCTTCATTTTGGAGGAAAATGACGCAGAATCGAGTTAGTTCATCGAATAGCAGAAATGGTTTATTTAGCTAAATCAATATAATCATGCGTTCAAATCAAGTGACGTTGTTAGTATCACTTGAATACATCACAATTAAAAATGACTTTTGGATATAGTTGGTACGTACACCCTGGTCACCAGCGAGATGAAGTTCTGTTTCTACTTACTAGTTGTCCGGCTGTTCAAGGTGAGTTACTGTTGGTCAACGGAAAGTGTTTGACCTTAATGAAAATTCGATTTTAATATTCCCCGGTCATTTTCCTGCAAGGATTTCTCTTTTGGGTGCTACTTTATCGATTTCAGTTAAAGTCATGGGATATATAGTAAATAGGTCTTAAAACCATTTGTCTCCGATTTCTATGGCAAATTATGTTATCCAGCTATTAATCTTCAGAACAGACAGGACCGAATAATCAAATCCAAACGCTAAACCACAACCTTGTATAAATAGTGTTCACCTTGCCCAAAAGGAGAGTGTAGGGAATCACTCTGTTCTGTCCAGTCGATAACCCCGTGATGAAGAATTCTCAGTTAGGTTGAAGTTATCATCTTCATTGAACCAACTGAGCATGGTTTGAATCAGTAGTGAAGGTTCGGAGATTTAGGTTCGCTTGGCGGATAATATTCTGTACTATAACAAGCCGCACATATTCTCATCGTTTTGCATGTTCACTTATGTTATCACACTCATTCGATTAATACGCACGCTAACTGTAACTATGCTTCCACTTATAGTTGGTTTTGGGAAACTCCTAGAAATCAAGTCGAGAGCGCATGCTTGGTTTACACTTTTATTTATCTATATATCTGACTATTCTTTGCTTGATACGTTCAACCAGTGAGTGTTGTTTACTGGAGAAACTTGTCTGTGATTTCCTGGTTCACTTGAATGTTGTCTATCACATTTTGTCAACATGAAATTATCAGTTAATCTTATTTGGTAAACTCTAACCGCAACGGTGGCCTCCGTAATACAATTTTTGAATGTAGTAAACTTCCCAATGAATACGCAACTATCCTAGCTTCGTTTTTCCATGTCTGAGATGATTCTTAAACCGAAGTCTGAACATATGATAGGTTGTCAACTGTCCATGTTGTTCTGTTCTGTTTTACTTGTCCAACATAAGTAGTATGTTTATTGACAAGAAATTGATCGGAAACACAAGATGAGATTAGTGGTTATTATCATTATTATTATTCGTCAGATAAGTGTATCCAGTGATCCTTGAACACATGTATCTTACCATGTGAATACCAAATGTGTAAATTGAAAGCAAGAAAAATAGATCATTCACACGTTGTTTATACCGTTCTTCCCAGGCCTGATATGACTTTAGCCATCTGGCTTGTTCCTCGGGTCCCAGTGAATCGGAGAGGCATAAGTTCACTCGTAAATAAATCAATACTTTCCGTAATATTTTTCTTTATGGAGCTAGGTTTTTTGGGTAACGTTGACAAATCTAGCACTAATTAACACAAGTTCATCAGCAATCTACTAAGGATATTCAGTTTTTCCAATGATGTTAGTATGTGCATCAGCGTTCACAATTTACTAAAACTGATGTCATACTTATTTCAACGCACCTGCTAAAAGTAACCGGACTCAGCGAAACATTCCAGAAACATGTTTTGCAAGGTGTAGCGTTGTTCTTTTTTTGGTCATCAGTACTTGATAAATCGATGTGGACAGATTTGGTCTTAAAGCTCTACGTTTCCTTTACCCCGTCCGTCGAAACAGAAAAAAACTGTTTGGCGGATGTTTTCGCTTCGATTCCATCTCACTTGCTTATTAAAATGCTAATCTGAGTATAAATATAATTGCATGCGGTGAATTCAAAAAGGTCGCAACTCGCGTAAATAGTTAGTACACACTATCATCTGTAGGCTCTATGGCACTCGCCGAAATTTGATCAACATGGTGTCACTGGTCTTCAGGCAATTGTGGTTTGTCCTGCTTAGCAACACAGTTGAAGAGTTGATCAGAGTCAACATCGGGATTGATTGTCAGGATACGTTTTTATCCGATTATCTTGAGTTTTTTTGTTCAGCTATCCGCTTGGTTGTTTGTTTATTTCAAAAGCTGAATTAGTCGCTTGTGCATGCATTTAGCTGTCGCCAGACAGAAACATAGATCGTTTCCGTTGATGCAAGTGCCACTACAAGTGAGAATAAACTGGTAGAATAGTTAGGTGAATTGGATTTAACGTTTGTGAACTCAATTATCTGGATTAAGACAACAAACAAGATTGATCACCAGAGTGTGTACTATCAAGTGGGATTGAAGCTTACAGCGTAAAGCATTGATGAACAGATCTCAGGAAGTGCCAGCCTTTGGTCGGTGTTCATTCTAAAAACCACTCATGTCTCTCTGCCTTCTACTTGCCGTGAATTTCTATGAAGTTTGGATGGCATCCGTTTAATAACAGACTTCTAGTTACATAATCTCCCTCGTATCAGACCATTCTTTGTACATCCGTTCAAATGATGTTTTTACGGGGCCACTAGATGTAAGGCCAAATAATTGTGAATATTTAGTACGCTGCTGACGGTGTAAATTTGAAGTCTTAACATTTTCCAACACACGTCTTCCATCTGTTCTAATAGACAATTGGTAGTATTTGTAGACGTGTTGTTCACTGGATAAAGACAGTTTAACTGGTGATCAATTTGCGCTGGTTCCAGCTGCTTGTTGTATACAATCTTCGTGTCAACTGCTATTGTGTGACTACGAATGATAGTGATAACCGCGATGTAATTCGTCATGTTCGTTCCAACGTAACTAATGCTTATCGAACCAGTAGCGAAACAAAGAGAGCGTGGCTTGGTTCACAAACACTAATGTTTTAATTTCGGTTCAGCGTTCTATGCTAAACGACATCACAGTAAAGATAAAACGCTCAGCGTGTGGTGTTTGTTTGTGAATTGCCTTTGAAAACACTGATATCGATTAACCTTCGGACAATCGCGACTGTTTTCAGTTTAACTCGGTTACAAGTTAAATTTTGTCTCTCCAATCTATGGGTACCTACAAGTGTTTAACTGTCGCATTTTGCATCCATTGTCTAGCAGCTTGCTAACTAGCATAGTATAGTTTTAAACTTGTCAAAGCGATCAGCGTTTAGGTAAGTCAAAACGATAGGCTGGTAACCTCTAGGAATTCAATGGTATGTAGCTATTTTGCCTTCATTTCTACAGTGATTTGTTAACAGTTTAAGATGTGCAATGTATCATGGTAGATCCGAAACTGGCAAGTTGGGCGAACGAAGTTCAACAGCTTCATCTGCATCCAGTAGTCGATATTCTACTGGCCTCTGACAAATGATATTTTCTGTATATTTTAGACAAAGCGAGATCACACATTTGAATAGGTTTGTTCTAGACAATCACAAATTCTTACAGCAAACTAATGAGATTAGTTGACATCTTAAACGTACCATTTCGCAGTCTATCTGTATGAAGTTTACTGTGCGATGTAATCGGTATATCGAGTGACTGAAAAAGAATTTTTTTTACTTTTACGTTCTTTTTTGAAATTTATTCGATGATAATGAAATACGTTTTCTGTTTATTTTCGTTTAAGTTGAGTTAATAAGCATAGGTCGGATATGAGGAGAACGTGTGGCAAACGAGCTTTTTTCGGTGTTTCTTCATCGGACTAGATACGAGACATCTATATATTATTACTAATGAGTAGTTTGGTCAAGTTAGTGATTAGTTATGCAGTTTCTATGCCAAACAGTTGCGTTGGTGAATCACATCGTGAACATTTCGAGAAATCCTGTCGGGACAATCAATACTCTGGATTATTTAGTGGATTCCATATAAACGAGTGAAACGGGTGTGATAGAGTACAAATGTGAAATTTCCGAGCTCTTGGCGTGGCTTCGTGGCTCAGATAACAGAGCGCTTGCCATGTTTGGACATAGTGTCTCTGTCGCTGGTTCGAATCCAGCTGAAGCCCCGAATCGGAGGGCTGGTTATTAATGTCAGAAAAATCCGGTCTTATTGGGGGTCAAGTTACGTAACACCTAACAGTCGGTTGAACAAAATAAGGATGGTTACTAAAATTGTGATCATGATTACGCAGTCCAGACATGGATATAGAGCCATGGGAGAGTCAGTGTACTGTTGAAGCGTTTTGAAGTACATGGTGGGAGAGAGATTAGACGAATGTCGATAGCTTCCGAGACTGCCAACAAATGACCTTTGACCTGCTTTGATAGATAGGACGGAGTGATTGAGTGGTTAGACCCCGTTAAGGATGCAGTGATCAAAGACAAACAAGGACTGCCTATATAAATATCTGATGAGTAGTCGGGGATTTGGTTTATCTCATTTTGAAGATCACCCACAATTGATCGTAGCTGTCGCATTCACATAGACTTTCCAGTCGGCCCCTTTCGAAAAGAAGCACTAGACTCGAGTTTCGCTCTCATTAGAGCTCGTCAGTAGTGCGTATCATCGCCACTGCCGGGACTTGAACCACGGACACGCTGTTCATGAGGCAACCGTGTTTACTACTGCGCCATTGACCTCACGTTAGGCACGACCGAATTATCATATGTGAACGCTCAACCACTTTCGCTTGTGAGTAATGATCAGGTTGCCCGATCGTCTCGAAATGGAGACACAGTAACTTTCCTTTTAACTCCAGTCGATAACCCCGCGATTAGGACTTCCTAGACAGGTCGAGATCTCCGATCTCATTAAACCTGCTAGGCGATATTTTAGATTACTGATGAGTAGTCGGGGATTTGGTTAATTTCAAGTTGAACATCATCCACAAGCGAAAGTGGTTGAGCGTTCACATATGATAATTCGGTCATGCCTAACGTGAGGTCAGTGGCGCAGTAGTAAACACGGTTGCTTCGTTAAATGTGCGGCCGGAGTTCTAGTCCCGGCAGTGGCAAGGATATACACTACTGACGAGCTCTGATGAGAGCGAGACTCGAGTCTAGTGCTTCTTTTCAAAAGGGGCCGACTGGATAATCTATTGGAATGTGACAGCTGCGATCGATTGTGGGTGATGTTCAAATTGAAATATATAAATATCGACTAGCAACGGTTCTGATGACTCTGCCGGTATAATCTACTGAAAGATTTAAATTGAACGTTATGTGTGCAACTGTATAATATCTGTTTTGATTTTTCCATCGGTAATCCTACGTCCATAAAGTTACTTTCAAAATAAGCAAGAAACTTATCGTAGCCCCAAACAAGATCTGTTTGGCAGTCAAAATAAGCATCCAGTTTATTTTCATACCATTTCTCTACCTACAGTAGAAAGACACATTGCATGTTCATACTAACTGTGTTCCGTTTTTTCTGTTCCTGTGGAGCGAGCTACATTTTAACTCACTTGAGAGCATTCTGCGGTATGATTAGTTCGTGGTTTTGCGGAGTTTTGTTCGTGTTCGATCATTGGGAACTTAGTGGAGTCCAACCACTCATTCCTTCCGATGAACTCATTCCGTGCTGTCGATCGAATCGGTGGCGTACCATCAAAGCAAATCAAAGTTTGCTTGTTGGCTGTCGTCAAAACACCGAATCTCCAATGACTTTATTTTCATATCTGAACTGAGCAGATTACGTAATCATGATCACTGTCTTAGCAGTCATTCTTATTTTGCAATTATCTTAGTAGCCATCCTTATTTTGTTTCACCGACTGTTAGGTATTGATGTGATCCGAGAACGCGGCTGGCGCAAGGGTTATTTGTTCGACCAAACAATACAGGGGTTAAGCATTGAAACAAAACCTGAAACAAAACCACTCATTTGCACGCGGTATTCAGCCTCAAACCGTCTCGGCTG
>JTDE01000617.1:95475-107787 GCA_014338405.1 Paragonimus skrjabini miyazakii
ACGCGCTCGGCAGAAGTTCCAACAAGGCGAATGACAATGATGGATGTGAATGCATAACTAACTTGCAAATGAGTATACGCGTTTGAGGTTTGATTTTTGACATGACCTATATGGGCGTTTGTGCAATAAACGAATTCTCGGGCCAAGCGTCCTTTGCGGTCACAACAGTATCATACAGTAACCAAAATAATTTCTCCAACGTCTACATGTTTCACTCACTGTGTAGTGCAGTTTCTAACCTGACAGCGTTTGTGCTACGTTAATGAGTAGCTGACAAAACTAATGTACTCTCTTATCTGTGTAAGTTACCATCAAGAGACACATTTCATTGTTTCATCTCGCTTCTTATTCACGACTGCATCGAGGAGGGTGAATAGACAATCGTTCACATACTCATACGTGAAACGACTGTTGAAATGAAGCGAACAAGAACCATGTAATATAACTCAAAGTGTACCCTACCGTCCATAAGCACATATCCGTATATTCATATACCTCTTGTGTCACGCAACTTTACTCATCGCTTCTGAGGGTTCTATTTCAATTATTCACAAGAACACACTAGCTAGTAAATGACACAACTGTCTTCCAATAACAACTCCGTCGGCCTGCTTGAAATCATCATCGACGAAATTAGATAAACTCTTTAGCGACCAGGCCGGATGAACATTTCAAAGACGGACGTTATAAAATTTGTTTACGCACGCAAAATCAATTAATTTGCCCAGGGGAGCACTAGAAAACTATGGTTGAACACAAAATGAACTTAACATTTTGTGAAATATGTCGATCGTTTCAAGAACTGACAAGAGTTCATACTTATCTTGGAGATCGTGTCTTGATGAGTCATTCCTTTTGGGGTTCAAGGTGTTCACAGTCATCAAACAGGTTGACGGTTTGATCAGTTAGTTATTGGAAGAACCCGTAGAATAGATACAACGAGTTTGTGAATAGTTCAAACACCACGCGTTTACGGAGTATTCAAAGTAACCAGTTTCGAATAGTGGTATGAAGCTCATTAAACAATACCGTGTAATAACAACGCCCAAGACTCACGTTTTATTTACTTCTCGACCACCACCTAAGTGATTTCATACGTACGGTTATCCGCAAAGATTGTCTAGCCGTTACGGATTATTTTCGTTTAACATTTACGTACTCACAAGTAGCATAAATGTCTATCGAAATTCTGGACATCGCGTAGACGAGTGATGCAGGATTTTAGCAATTGGATTTATCTTATTGTCAACCTACTGGAAGTTATTGAAGCATACATTAACTTCCCATGTCCATAAAAGTCAAATGGAATGAATGAGAAGCAAACTTGCCAATAGCCGGCGAGGCGGACAGCATGAGTCTTTAACTTTTGCGTACATAACATTGACAGTTATTGATCGATCGACTTTGATTTCACTGTTGTCCAAAAGTTTTGAGGTGGAGTTAATTAAACTAATTAGTAATGGAGTTAAAATTGAAAATAAACGGGACGCGTCTACCACTAGAAACGAACTTTCAAATGTGTTGGTATAACATGATAAGCTCTGCAATGAGTTGGGTTATGTCACCTCTCCTGATTTTCCAGTTTCTTACACATAAAACCATTTGATAAAAAAATATCTGGAGATTTAAAGGGCAATTTAATAAGGTTATAGGAAACCAGGGTATTGAGATCGCTTTTTATCAACGACACTCAACTGTACCATTTCGTCCTAAGTTTCATTAACAATCCGAAGAAGTTGGCTGGACTACACGCAGCCGTTATGCCGTAATTACTATAACTCACAGACTGTCTGTCAGTTGTTTTTAATCCAGTTATACTATTTTGTTCATTCAGCCTCTGTTGTTGTTATTAATTGCCGAAGAAGGCTGTGACAGGGTTACCTGGGTAATCTGGATAAGTGTGTAAATTTCATACACTTTTGTGCCGACTTTCAAAATACAGCCTTAAAATTTCCGCTACTGAAGACCGATGAAGGCTACCGACGAATAGTATCAAAAGCGATAAATTTGCTAAACATAAAAATGAAAATATGTGAAGTCACATGATCAAGGATTTTTCTAGATAGCCTCTGATAAGTGGCGATATCGGTTTTTTTAAAGTGCACCGTTCTGGAAAATAACCTTGACCCGTTGGGATTACCTGCAGGTCATTAAGATAAGGTGTACATAACGTGTTAGAGGGCGGAGTATTAGTACTGGTTACGGTGATATGTCGTGAACAGTTGGTGATTGGCATACGGAAGTCACCCATGTTTATATACATTTCATGCATAATGATACGCAACGTTCAGAACATACACATAGTTGTTGCTTTAATAAACAACTCGAACAGATCACCAGTCGCGCAATTCAGTTGCCACTTGTTAAGTTACTTCGGTTTTCATCCATCTGATGATGAAAGATTCCAGAAATTCAAGAGTAACGGTTTGTCAAAATCAACAAGATTATCTAATTTCATGCATTAACCTTTATATCGAAATAAGAATCGATTACCAATTATCCGAGAAACAAGTTAATTTTTCGGGATGCATATTTTGGTGTCCAGCATAACATTGTCAGAAAATGTCATTTAAAATCTGTAAGTTGATTAGGGTTGGTCAATCTTTGTCCGATGCTTAGATTATTTGCGTCGATATTCTCTATCAAGACTTTTATATGTCGATTGCCATGAGGATATAACTGACTGCTATCGTTCCATGTTGGACTGGTGTTTTATCAGTTCTATTGCTGGTTGGTAAATTAACGTCTTGATGCATATTCTTGGGTAATATAGTCTAAAGTTATACAGGATCCATATCTGAACTCAGTGCGTGTCACTTAACCACAATAAGTCAAAGTTTGTCGACAAATTGATCGCCAAGTAGAACGGAATAATAGATTTCGAAATGATTGAGAGGTCGTGCTAGTGGCGTTATCGGTTTGTTAGTCAGTATATTTCCTTTCAAGGTGACTGAACACCACCAGAATTAGTTATGAACGAAGATGACTCAAAACTGTGTTGCGACAATTCTGTTGTATCTGGCATGAGGTTAATTACGGAATAATCAACACGGCTGCCCATTTACGTGAACGTAAATCGTGATTCGAATTCTGATACAGACAAGAATTTGCATTACTGATAAGTGCTGACGAAGGTGAAACTCGAGTCTAATGCATTCTTTAGGATGGAACAATCGGAATCGTCCGCAAGACTGTGAAAACCGCCATCACGTGAGGCCGGTGCTCAAAGAAACTCAACCAACCCCGAAACCACACACCATAAATTAATGAATCCGCTTATTTGACAATTTGAAACGAATAATTACCATGCTGGAAAAGGATTTCGAATTGACCACCACCCACGCTTGATTGCAGCCCTCCCATTCAGATGGACATTTCAACCAACCTCCTTCAAAATAGAGCACAATATTAGCAGGTTTACTGAGATCGGAGACTGAAGCCCTTCTCGGAAGTCCTAAACGCAACGTCAACGACTGGAGTTAACAGACAGTAATTGTGTCTCATACTGAGATGAGCAGGCAGCTTGATACCTACTAACAAACGAAAGTGGTCGAATGTTCAGATATGATAATTCATACACACCTAATGTAAGGTCACTGGCATGGTAATCAACGCCGTAATCTCATGAAAGCCTGATCAGAATTCTAGACTAGGCTGTTGCTAGAACATACACGGCGGACGTGTTTTAACGAGTGCGAAGCTCAAATCTAGCGCTTCGTTTCGACAGCTGCTGGTGTTAGTCTACTTGAATATGAAAACTGCGATAAAGCTTGTGATATTCAACTAGAAATCAACCGAATACCTTAGAGGAGAATTCGTTTCTCGGAAACACCCCTGCATGAATATTAGCAGTTGACCGTCATACGTAGTGTTTTAATACGGCGTAGCATAACTGCAGTCCGTAAACAAATTCATACTTTTCATTTAAAGATGGGGCCACCCAAGCACTTAAAGGTCTGTCTCTGAAAGCAAGTTTCATGAAACTTTGTTTATTCATTCACAAGTCGTCGTGGCAATGTGGTCGACTAAGGGGTCTATCCAGTTTACGTTTCTTTCTCGACAATAAAAATTTATTCTGGTCAATATTCTAACCCGGGGGCGGCATAATCTATGCTAAAGTAATCGTTAACTCTTGTGGTAGTGATTGGAATTACACAGTTTATCCCCCATAGAGCAAGAAAGATACTTCCTTCTAGGATTGTATTAAGCTCTCGCTTAGCAGAACCACGGTGTGTTTCGTTTAGTGTCAGTTTTATTAACCTTCTCTACTGGACGTCTCACTTGTAATTTCATTCCTATTCTCTGTAAGATATGTCACCGTCGTCATGTTTATCGTCCTATAGTCTGTTGAATAGAGAACCTAGTATCCATGAGGCGAGTTGGTTGAATAAATTTGACGGTTGTGGTTGAACTGCAGTTATTGTTGATTAAATCATTCCGATTGACCGAAGGCATTCCTGCCTGCAAAATTTAATGAGACTTACAGATATTCTGTTCGGCTGGTTTCGCGCATCATCACTGAAATTTAATCAAAAAGGGGTTGTTTAGCGGAGGACTTGGTATTTAGCTGTTTGATTACGGCAATCTGATACGCTATCTAGAGAATATCCCAATTCTGTCTCACGGTAAAATCGGCCACTGACCTAAGGACGGTATGAAACGAACTCCAGGAAATGAAGATGTTTGGTCTATTTGACTCCACCTAAATTTAATGAAATTAAGCGATTCAGGACATTCAACAGACCAGGTATTGCGTTCCTCTCAATCATATTCAGAACTTCCTCGGTCTTTTCAGATTGGTGCCGAGGGACTGTGATTTCTTATTATGTGTACATTTTACTGGTCTATACGTTTGACAAAGAAGCGTTTGAGCAGTCTACGTTGGTCTGCGCAAGACGACACTTGAAGCCAGTAGGTACCAATTGTATCCGAAAGATGATATCGTAAATAGTTTGGCACCCCAATCAACATAAAGCTGATCCCAAGCATGTACCACATACACCACATACATCATACAGTACGAATTCTTTTAATGGACCTGACAATTAACACTGCAACAATTTGTTATACGTACAGCCAGAGAAATAGGTGGAAAGCCCATGTGGAATATTAGTTTAAACAGATAATGCCGGATATATCGACATGACCTATTATTCCTACACTTTCCTGCGCTTTATTGGTTGATTCATTGAAAAACCGAGAGAAGGCTTAAAAGTTGTGTCGTCTTTCATAATCTCAAAAACCATGTGGAAAGACATCTTCCCGGTAATGCGGATGGAAAGCAGTATGAAAACAAAGGCATTTTTGTAGTATTCCATAGTAATAATGACAATAAATTTGAATAAGGCCAATATTTTTTATGTAAGGTATATGCTTGATTGACGTTTCGTTTGTTCTGTTCACTTACATGTAAGAAATGATAACCAACAGAGCATAGGAATGGGTGTGTACAAACAATATTGTAGAGTTTGTCTATCTACTAGTCACAACTCAGTGTGTGACAAGTCTGAATATTTGACCTTTTTATCACTGTACGAATAATCAATACAGACAGTTAATTAGGGTTATACGAACACAGTAGAAAAGTGCTGAAGACAAGAATTGAACAATGGAAGGATGAGTCACTAAGGTGAAATATATAATTAATGATTCGTATATGTACAAAAACTTATTCACAAAACACTATCATTGACCAAGTACTT
Source organism: Paragonimus skrjabini miyazakii (assembly GCA_014338405.1). NCBI lineage: Eukaryota > Metazoa > Platyhelminthes > Trematoda > Plagiorchiida > Troglotrematidae > Paragonimus > Paragonimus skrjabini miyazakii. Next base: position 101,178 of record JTDE01000617.1, read on the forward strand.
TATGAACATATGAACACATTTCAACGGCTGATCATTTGAGCACGTACAATGTTATAATTTTACTCGACAGTATGATACAAATCCAAGTATTCTTCGTTGTCCTATGAACAGGAAAATTGAAGGGGAAAAAAGGATTAACCCGAGACGTGACAAATTAAAGTAACATCACAGAAATGCACAAAACAACTGTTCGAACAGTACTTATTCTCACCTAGTCCACAAATGCGGGTGACAAGTTTCACACTGCGCACACCAACGTTGACATTACTGTGAAGTTGATGTCGAATGTGTGGCGGGTTCTTCATCAGCTGATTTATATACACCTCATCTTGCTGTCAAAATTTGTGAAAATGTCAGTGTAATTTGAACTGGTTTACTTTTGTGGAAGTAGCGGCTGATGTGATACAGTTTGTTTGTCGTTCATGAACTACAATTCAGTCAATCTGACAAAGATGATGTTTGTTTTAGTGTTTGTATTTTCACTTAATGTGTTGAATGAAATGTCGATCTAAATGGTTTCTTATACTATGGAGATGAACCTGGTCTATTGTTCATCCCACCTGATAAGTTTCACCATGTGATGTCACTCGTTATGACTGATGGACACTTATTTTTATCAACGATAATCGTGGGACGGTGGTGCATGAACCACGAACACCCAGTCAATGTGGTTGGACCTACTCAGCTGACATGATTTACCTCGAGCAGTCTTGGATAACATTTTGTGACTGTATACACAAACACTAACCTGGTTGTATTCATGTGTACGAGAATTATTACTGAATATATAGGAAATTAACATTCCCTCTGAGATTCTTTCTGTCCAAGAGGGGTGTACAAACGCCCACAGTTTGAAGAAAGTAGGTATTAGTGTCATGAGCCGACGTTTTCTTGTTTTCTTTGACCTTATGCAGTACAGATTATTAAGGCATTGGTATCCCAACTTCGCCTGTCACATGCACCACCCAGACAGAAATAACAATAACCAGAACACTTTACGCGGTTTGTTCGGCGGAGTCAGCAGGGACAGTTGGCAAGCGGATCGTTCAGACATTGTAAAACAGTATTTTCAGTGCTGTCATCTGGTCAACGCATGCGGTGGGTCTCGAATGGCGAAGCTTTCCTCACTTATTTTGCATGACAAATTTGTTTAAAAACAGGAGTGCGTGTGTGGATGCAGGACAGTGTACAAATTTGTCGGGCTGAAAGAAAACAACAACCCACCACCCAGATACCAGACAAGCATGTGCCGGTCTAAACGCTGCCAAAACTGAAACCTAACAAAAGGTTAACTCCAGTTACATTTTCCATTAGCTACGAAAACAACGTCGGTTTGAAAATGCAAACTTTTATGTGATTGTGACATTTAAATTCAGTAAGGAAAACAAGTCACTGACTTACTTCGATCGGGATGGATAATCGACGTTGTTTTGTAATCTGAGCTAGAAACGTGTTACCCATACTCATCAGGAAGCAGCATGGATCAGACAGGTGAATATAATTTTTTGTCAAGCACATCGGTCAATCACTATCAGACATTTTTTTGATGATGGAAACGATAAAGTTGATTACCCTTATTGAATGCACGGATAGGGTGACTGTGTTTGCTCTTTGTTCGAAATGTTGCGCTTGAAGTTTGGTAGGCCAGGTGATTGCTGTCCGAGAATCCTCGTCAAATATCATGCAAGATTGGAGACAAAATACTTTGCTTTAGACTAACTGATGGTTAACACCAAGTCGGTTTGGTTCATAGCCAAGTACAAACCTCGTTGTTCGTGAATAACCGGTTAGGCAATTCTACTATCTACCTACTCATGCCAATTGTTGCTGCTTTTACCAAGACTGGAAACAATATCCACATTTCTTCAAACGCATACAAAAGATGCGCTACAAATTTTAACTGATACAACACTCCTGGAAAAGAATATCATTCTTCAGGTTACGTTTTGCCTGGATATTCTTGTTAATCTGCCATATCACGAAGTATTTTGCTTTCTCGGATGATGACTAATCAGTTGAATACTGTATTGAATTTTGCAGGTTGGAAACAGATGTCAGATGTCAAACATATCTAACAATTTAACGATTCTGTTACCTTACTAGGGTTCCTAATATCCGAACGGCATTCAAGTGACTTAATGATGGCAGACAGTAAAATGCATCAATATGGGTAAGTAGTGTTACATAACGTTGCTTTAGTAATTATGTGAGAATCACATATGTTTTGACCATTATAAAACAAATGTAATCATTCTCAGCGTACTTGCTGAGTAAATGCTAATGAGGAGATAGTGATATTTAGAAAAATAACCAAACTATCCAACCTGAAAATTTGTGCACACCCTGTCGAATATCGACTTCTATTGTCCTGTTCAACTTCCTAACGAGTTATTTCGTCATCTAACTTAATTCATCACGTTCTCACCTTTCTGGAAGCTGGTGAGGCTACTTGCTCCATAGGAAATTCTCAGTTGAATGACTAATTTTAAAATGAATGTGGAAGATATTTTTAATCCGTCATCTGATATCGTTGATGACTCACTCAGTAGAATGGGTTGATTTGTTCACTGGAGTTGATCGTGTCATTATGGTGTGCTTACGTGTATATTGTATCAAATGATGCTTTATCAAGCAACAACTGGGCTCTGCCCATACCCAATTTACTAGTTCAATAGTGTTCACTCTGGCAGTTATAAGGGAATTTAAGTCCAACATTTACGGATGGCGTTTATTCATTCTAAATGAAGGCACAAGAATAAAAAGAGTGCAGACAAGTGAAGGAAAAAAAGGTGTGTGAGCAACTCAACATCCCCCCGATCAAATTTGAACAGCTACATTATATATATATTCACGGATCTAGAAAGTACTATGTTTACGCCGGAGGGAAAATTGCATGAGACCAGAATCGGATCAGTATCTTCATCACTGGATCCAAAAATTGATCTCAGAAATCATTCCCATAGTATATTTACTATGAATGAAGACTACTAGGGTTGTTGCATGCGAAGCGTTTATCTAGGATACGAAGTGGATAAGACTTACTAAGCTGGATATGTAACCGAGGTAGAAATGGCTTCGGTTTTTCATTCGGCTGCATATCAGGCTACAGAAACTTTCTAGCAGTTTGTGGAACACCATTTTGTTGAGTTTGACTGGATGAAATTACAAGCCGCCATACACGAAGCTATATTCCTCAAATGAAACAAACGAACTTCCTTTACCATACATTACAATTCCAGCCTGGAACCACTTTCTGATTATAGCGTTAGTTTAAAAATCCACATGGAAACACAGACGACATAATGTGGAAAGCAATCATTGTAATGCAGTAACTGTTGTTAAATATCATACTCTATATCTGTACCATTACATCATGGTTCGGATAAGTTGTTCCTCTGTTTATTGTCCGTAGGTATCAAACCTTTTAATGTAGTAACAAAGAGGACACATTCAGGAGCGAAATGTAATTAATATTTCATAACTTATTATGAATTCGTGTCAATCGCTCCCGGGCAAATTTCTATCGTCATCAGTTCTTATTCGTTATCATTGTGAAGACATAAGTGGGATCTTGTTAGTTCGGCAGATAGTGTAATCGTTTAGTAGTTTGCGGTCATTTCTAGTGGCTAATTGATTAGAAGCCACCAAAAATAGATGTACATTTTTGTTTCCTACTGTTATGTCCTATCAATGAAAGCGTTTTCGTAAATAACAGAGAAAATGACAGATGCAATGATTGGTACAAAACTTCACAATGAGAGATCTATTTGGAGGTTGAGTTAAAATGTTTGTTTTCCAGAATAAGTAAAATTTTGTTGCAAAGTAAACATGTTACTATGGTGCTAGTCGAATGGATCTTGCTTTTGAAGACGACTTTGATAGAGAGCGCTTTTGGACATTGCGGGAGTCACGTACAAAACCTGCTAAAGAGCTTATTCCATATGCTCTCAGCAAGTAACTATTGGATTGTTCTTCAACACAAATGAATTCGATGGAACTGGAAGCGTTAGCCATAGGTACTAATTATAAAATACCATCCCGTAAACTTAATCTCATTTATGCTGACCTCCAGTTTGGGAATCTTTCCCATCACGTGTGACATTCGACCAAATAATGTTGACCAACTAGACTGGCTAAACACCAGATTCCTTGCCACAGCTTTTAGGTTTGTCTTGAAGACCGGTTTGCAATCTGGAAGCAACAACTGTAACCACTGAGCGAATTTACGGCAAGAAATTTAGTAATACTTAGGCCGTATATGAGTCATTGTGTTCTCATTTTTGATAAAGCCGAGTTTGCGTAAAAGCTGTCAATGTTGGATGAGCAAACGAAACTTCAGTAAATAGACAGAAAGTGGACAAAACCACAGAAATGAAAGACCACATGGGATGACATCTGTTACTGTTCTTACAATCTTGGACTCTTGATGTGGTAAAGTATAAATCTTTTAAACATGGTGAACTACCAGTATCCCCAACTCTACGACCTGTCGAAGGCGCACAGGTCTCAAATACCGACTAGGCCATTTTTAGCAATGGCCAACCCCCATACTTTAAGTTGGCACGCTGATTAGTTGTTATCCTAACTCTACAAAATGAAAAATCTTCAGGCACATTTCGGCGAAGATTTTTTTGAACTGATCAATGATTCAGGCAGAATCAATCTTACAAGTGAACTGATGTGCTATGTAGACGTCCACTCTCTGTGTACAAATATCCAGTTGGACGAAACGAGTGGACTTATATGCGAACTCGGTGAAATGAACCACAGTAAATTGTCACTCCAGGGAAACATTGTTGTTCTGCACTGAGAATGTCATTTTTCGATTCCTTGAGCAATGTTCCTCATAAATAGATTTATCCATGGTAAGTCAAGTAGATTTCATCTTAAAGGGATTTTCGTGCTGAAAACTGAGCAACAGTTAGTCACCGACAGAGAAAGCTTGTCACGCTGGAAGTGTTATGTTAACAACACGTTATTATTCAAACGATATGAACAGATAATAGATAACCTGATGCAACAAGTAACTGGCTATCATCCTGACCTAAAGATTCGGTGCGAATTTGAGATCAGCAACTCCTTGCTACTTTCAGACATATCCACAAGTCGCCGTGAAAATGGTATGATAAGAAGAGCTGTCTGTAGAAAATCTACGTGGTACTGTCAATACCCTAAACATCCGCTGCTTCGCATCAATCAAAAACAACTAGACTCTAACGTTGTTCACATCAGTTAGACTAATCTTTACACAAGACGGCCTTGTGGAGGAACTAGACCTGATTACATCTCTGCTACAAACAAAAGCTTACGCCAGAATGTCCACAAACAGCACATTATACAAGAAACACCATCCGAAGAGATCGCCACTAGTTATAAAGGAGGGTTCGCCCAGAACTACCTTCTATTTATGAGTATATCGTTTATCTAGCAATTTGGTAAGTAAGAAGTCCAATTCAACGGAGAGTTAATACAAGTGAACTCTGTGCAACTGTTTAGACACAGAATATACCGGTGCTTTCAATCAAAGGAGATCAGCCTGTCAGTGCCATGTCACAATCTGTCTCTATGTAACTGTGAATAAAGTTACACAGGCAAAACCGAGAGATGTTTGATCTTCAACGCGTAGAAACGTTTACCTAAATGTGTTCGGAGGTCCGTGTCACTTGAGAACGACAATATTACGTAAACACATGAGCAGCCTGTTTTTGCACTCGCTAGATAGGTCTTGACCATTGGTCACGCTATCGATGCAGTCTGCGCACTTGGAATATTTACGTCATTTCAGTTCAAGATTCTTGTTTGCGGTTGTAACGGCTGCTGTCAATCTACTTAAGAAACCGTTGTACTCAAGGTCGACTTTTTCTTGGACTTTATGACCTGTTCTAACCGGCTGATTGACTATCAACAATTCTACATGTTTGCTGTAATACATCCGACTAATGATGTAGTGAATTTGACGTTGATAGACCAGTACGAAGCATGTAAATCTACCACTCTTTGGTCGTAAGATCTCTTCATTTCTCAACACTTATCTGTTGTTGTTATCTGTTCTCTGTGGACATCAAAGAAAGAGAGAGGTATGAAACCACCGAAGCTTCCGTGGATGAAGACATCTCAGTCACAGAGGTACTAAATTGACCGTGCAAGTTAAGATTCTTCTCCCAAAAGACGTTCTAACCTTCTGGGAAATTTTACTGATCTTCATTATGGTTTAATCGCATACTCAAATGATTTTACTGTTAAACATTCATTAATTGATGAATGCATGAAAGAAATGAGGTGATACCATTGACAAGAATCTATTAAGCTTCAGAAGTAACGCATTAAATAAAGAGTATAAGGAGAAGTTGTGGGTCCACACAGATCATTCACCAGGCCTCAGGCAGCCTACGAGTGATCAGTTTAAGGAGTGGTATTATGTTTTAGACTTTTAATTGGAATGACGGAGAAAATCGCGTGTTCTTTAACAAGACTCCATTGTGTTATTTGCGCAAGACGTCTGTTTGTATAACTTGGAGTATCGTTAACTGTGAGCCAGAATGTCCATTTAGTTCAAAAGTGTCCAAAGATGTTGTTTCTTGTCTGATTTGTTCTAAGGCTTTCGCAATAT
>JTDE01000617.1:107917-118207 GCA_014338405.1 Paragonimus skrjabini miyazakii
GAGTGAATTTTGTGAGTACGTACATTCCGAGAAGAATTTTACGCCACTCCGTCAAATTGACTTGAAATTGGTTGCACCAGTATTGCCTCTCACACAAATGATAGATTAATCGTTAGGCTCTGTTGAGAAACGTAGCCAGGAAAGAAACTCTACGGTAAGTGTCGACATTCGCCTGAATTATTGCGTCAAGTTGGTTCATCAGGGCAAAATACTGACAACCATTCCGTTGTTTATCATTGACACAAACAAACCCGTCCATAGTAGGTGCATAGCTTTGTGTGTAACTGATTCGAAACTTTCAAGAAATGATCACATTTGCGGACGAACTGGACAGCTATAGGTTCATTTAAGATAGATGTAACACTTTTGTCCGATTAGATATTTTCGTTGATAGTCGCGTTCACGAACAGCTATCTGTCAAATCCGCATGAATTTTATTAACCCCATAGATTGTTACCCCTGGCCTTTACTCCTCAGCCTTTGCTTGAGATGCAAGGCTGACTCAAAAATATTCGCTTTTACCACCTGTTTATTCAGGCCTGTCTTCTTCTTGCTCATATTATATATATATATGTATAATATGATCAAGTATTACAGGCTGCCGAAAAGATGGGAGTGCTCACTGGAAACACTTGTCACTCTGACAAGAACTGCTGTTTTGTTGAAAATTAGTGCAAGAAGCCTAGTTCACACTTTACATTCCAAATGTAAAGTCGGTTATGGCATGTGAATCGTATAGACTAAAAAGAGAATGTTAAGTACTTACTATTATTTTTTCAATTTTTCACAAAGGAAGTCATAATATGTTGTCAGCAAACACAACATTTACAAACAGAAATTTAGTCTGTAAATAGAATAAGCTGAATATACCACATTAAGATGACGATGTTTGGAAGCATGACCTCTTCGTATATTGCTAGTGGAAGGCGAATATATTACCCTGATCGTACGTAATTGGACACAGGTTACAATAATTAAACAATAAGTCTTTTTCATTCCATTTCAACTTTACTAGCCTTTGAGAATCATAAGATCCAGTCTGATCACATGCAAATTCCTCTAACTGTCAGTCAACCAGATATTGCTTAGACAAAATCTCGAGTAAGTGGAAACGCGTTCTCATTATTTTATAGTACTGATCTTCAAGCGTATATATATATATATATATATAGGTTCGTGTTGTGTTTTCTGCGAAGTGAGTTTTGTTGTGTCTGAATTAGTGTCCACGTAACAAGTGTGAATCGAGGATGGAAGGGTGCAGCGTTCGGGATGTTCAGGAGACGATAAGATGGAATCTTTCAAAGGCCAATGTTGCGCGGTGGCAAATAAATTTTAAGCGATATTTTATTGGACAGTTATTCCATAAGTCACATGACAATCGGGATACAAAAATTCATTGATACAGAAATTCTTGTGCTCAACAGTAGTTGAAGAAGTCTGGTGATGCTAAGCTTCACACACATGATAAACACAATCAACGCATGTGACTAGCCTTCCTTGCTTCTAAATTCCTAGCGCTAAGCTATCAACAAGTGTCATTTATTTTGCAACAAAATTGTGACCAATAAAAGTAACATTTAGCATAATACATTACGGCGTAATGCAATCCACACTCGTTAACCGTTTAGTTATTTTTCCTCGGAAAAATGAATATTATGCAGCCGTTAGCGTGTAACGGAGCAAAACTGGTGTAATAAGGGGGTGAGCTCTGTTCAACAAATCATTAATCAAGTAGAAGCATATATAAGCCATCCATTCACCAAAAATAAACGTTTCTGGCCTTTTCTGTAATTTATTCAACAATAATTGGTAAATAGAATTTTTTGTTGTATTTACTGGGAAAAAGACAACAGTTTTTGAAAGAGTACTGACGTGATCGATCCGAAGATTTAAAATGTGGTGCACTAGACGGAGTATCAGAGCCGACAGATGATTGCGGTTCCTCGTCAACAAACATAAAACTTATTAGGTTGTGGTCATTGAAACTTTGCTGTTTTTCAGTCTAGAGACATACTCCAGTAAATTTCGGCAACTTCATTAGATCTAAGGCAGTAATGTTGAATACAATGTTAGACTTTAGAATGAATGTATAGTAGTTATGTGATGGTACGTCCATGTGGAAACGACATATAATTGCGTTCCTAGATTTCTTTCTGTAACCGAACGTCTCAGAACTATTCTTGGACGGGGAAACTTTTGAAAATTATCCTTTGATTGTTGTAGTAGACTTTTCTCACTGATTGTCATTTCACCGATTCAGGTGTTCAGAAAAGGACTTGTTGTTCAATCTGAGACGTTGATCGTGAAAATTTAAACTTTTCCTGTGTGTTTCCATGCAGCCCATCAAGATGTGTGCAATAGGTTGTATGAACGTTACTAGATCCTAAGCAATGGGGCTTGGAAACCGAAATACATTGAGATAAGTAGTGTTTAACTTATGATGGCTTACATTACAGAGAACAGTGTAAGCAACTGATTTCATTTTGTTAGGACACACAGCTCTACTAAACTTGAATGAACTTCACAAGTAGCTTTGATAAATGGGAGGTATAATGCCGATATTTTTCAACACGTTATCGTTCTAAATATTCTACTTTCAGATAATATGATCAGTTTCAAAGAAGCTTTAGAATCGGTTAAGCATTTGCATTTCAGCAGAAATTGCGTCTCCGTGTGCGTATAGCAACAAGTTTTGAAAGTCTTCGATTTCAAGTCAAGGTTTTCAAAATAGTCCGGAACCGGGGACCTCTAAGTGTGTTTTACATTCGGAACTTTTGATACACTGTATAACTCGAAGAGTATCAGTTTAAAGAGGTTGAAACGACCGAATCGGTAGATAATATATTTTTAGATTAAAAAAGTCGGCGTGAGATGGAACTGAGTTCACTCGCAAACTGCTAAAATTTTAGCTTCACGTTCGTCAGAAAACTGATCAGTAGTAAAACTTGTCTACGACACAGGCACAAAACTTATTAAATTCTATCATTAACAGTCGTTGTTAGATAAGTAGGCAACACGATGTTATAGTTCTCGTAATTGTTCGTGGGACTGAGTCTGGGAAGTTCAGTTATTCCCCTCATTGGAATGGTATGTCTTACGTAGATGAAGCTCACCTTTCTCAAACCCACCGGAAAAGCAAATTTTGGCGAATATAATTAAATCTCTTTCTGTCAAACGTGCGCACACCAACTACTTTGTAAATCTAAAAACTAGCTACTTTAAAAGAGACTCAGTTGCGAAAAATCTGAGTTTTGGCGGTTTCTGTTCCTAGTTCGAATCCAACTGAAGTCCAGATTTTTCGTAGTTGGGTCTCTTCTAACTTATGACAACTGCCACACTACTTACAATTAGCAGAGTTTAAATACGCTTGTTTACACCAACTGACCACAATAACGAATACGGCATGTCATGGCTTATGTCATACACTGATTGTCACTGAGGCCACAAATAAGAGTCAACGTTGCAATTCAAATTGAAGGATTATTGCAAGACTGTTACTTCCGTTACAGATAACGGTTCCTTCCCATTGGGAAGATTGGCATTACCAATCTCCATTGAACGAGACGACCATCTTCTCATAATTGAACTCAAAGTTTGCAGTCTTCGAGATCAAACGCATTGATTTACCCGTTGAGATTGTTTCCACAACCTCCTTGATAACAGTAAATGACGCAAGCACGTTAGCATTCGGCCGATTGTTTTTTACCGTCGTACACTACAACCTCGAACAATGATTGTTTTTACAATCACTGTTGGAAGGGCATCAAATTCGGATATTCATCATCCTTCACAGTAGTCTAAATACTTAATGGGTGAGACTTCATTCTGAAAGGTACTTCAGAAAATTCTGTTAGCCCGTTTGGTTGAACACGTTTTGTAATGCCATTGCCTGCCGCAAATTACACAATTATCTTTGATTAGCACATGTCCACGAGTAAACCGATATGGAAAGTAGCAAGTTTTCAACATACCCGTTTGTGCCAATAACACGGTTCCCAAATTGTTCTCGTGAGATCAAAAGACCTTGCAGCAGAGATTTATTGGTAACAAGATCATAGACCATGAGTGCTGCCTCAGAAACATTGAGACTTTACGGTTTCCGAACGAATATCACTAAGCGTTTACTGTAACTGCACACTTCACTGCTCTGGCATAACATAACCTGCATCTGATCAATTTTACTGTTTAATATTAACGCTTAGTTTTCAAGGGTATAACTGTTGGACGGAGCTCTTTATGGGAAGGCGAGTTATTTGATCAACTTGTCAAATCGGTTGCAAAAAGTCATACGAACAGAGGCGTGCTATCCTAAAGCAAAAACAACACATTTCAACGGCTGATCATTTGAGCACGTACAATGTTATAATTTTACTCGACAGTATGATACAAATCCAAGTATTCTTCGTCGTCCTATGAACAGGAAAATTGAAGGAGAAAAAAGGATTAACCCGAGACGTGATAAATTAAAGTAACATCACAGAAATGCACAAAACAACTGTTCGAACAGTACTTATTCTCACCTAGTCCACAAATGCGGGTGACAAGTTTCACACTGCGCACACCAACGTTGACATTACTGTGAAGTTGATGTCGAATGTGTGGTGGGTTCTTCATCAGCTGATTTATATACACCTCAACTTGCTGTCAAAATTTGTGAAAATGTCAGTGTAATTTGAACTGGTTTACTTTTGTGGAAGTAGCGGCTGATGTGATACAGTTTGTTTGTCGTTCATGAACTACAATTCAGTCAATCTGACAAAGATGATGTTTGTCTTAGTGTTTGTGGTCTTGTTGAGGTTGTTGATTGAAGGGTCGCTGTGAATGTGGGCAGACCTTGTATACTACTTAAGTCTCGCAAAAAGTAGGCTGTGCTTTGATCCAGTTTATGCGTTTGATGAAATCCAGTGTCTTGGGTTTTAAGATGTGCTGAATTTTCCGGGTGCATCCAGTCACATGTATTGACAGGGTGAACAAATTCATTCCATCATTACCAACACTGTACAATACACCTGTTGCGTGTATACACTAGCTAAGACGCTATTACACACACAGATGAATATACAGATGATACAAGATTTTGGGTTCCCGTTTGTTTTATTCCGCAGAATTCTATCCACATTGCTTATAGAACAAGATGTAGGTCTTTTAATGCGATATCTGCACAGTGCACCTTCATTTTAGCGGTTGCTGGTCACTGGCGCACATCTATTTAACTTGAACTAAAACTATCGGGAAAGCGGCTTATGAACATCAATGGTGGCCATGTTAACTGAAACCCTACGTGGCTAAAAACGGCAACAGCTGGCCAGGCATATTGCGCGTACCTGAAAACGAATCTGTTTTCAGGGCTGTCATTCGGTTGACTGCGTGCGGTGGGTCCCGTCTAGTGAAATCTTATTTGCTAATTTCGCGTAAAAACTTTGTTCAGGCCGGTCCGGGTGTGAGTAATGAGCGGTACACGCCAGTGCCAAGTCGAATGTATAAATTTGTCATTGCAAGCACAACAGCAAGCCACCCAGATGTTTTGAAGCACATATGGTATACAACACTCAACCCAGCTGAACGAACCAATTGCTTTCACGGGTTTGTTCCTGGTGAATGGAAACAATCATCCGGCTAGTAAAGCAGTGTTGACAACTGCCGGTTTAATTAATAACCTTTCCGGAAATCTGAGGACTAATTTTATGAACTGATCAACCTTCCCGTACTGTGTACTTCTGTTAGACATTTTAAAATGAGTTTAACTTATTTTCTCAAATAATGCATCATTAATAGACTTTGTGACATTAACATTTGCCTGGAGCTCGGTTGATTACATTGACAAATTTGTAATACTACGATTTAAACTTGACCTCAAATGTCACGTCATGCTCTCACAACACATGTTGCAGCCTACTAGTGGTCATATGTAGAAACAAGTATTGGGAGTAAATCGATGTAAACAGTTGATTGATCACGTTGGCTTCTCGGTGGTCCCGTGATTCGTGTAATTTATGACAAGATGAAATAGGTAGGTTGTAGTTAGTCGGGTTTGATAACGTGTTTGTGTGGTCACTTGGCAAAGTTACCTGTGTAGTAATTCAAATCAAGGAGGAGCGGTTGCACGAGAAGCAAGAAAGTTTGTAGGTACAGCGGTCCAGTTGTCATTTTACTACTTATACTCAATTTGTTGTTATATATCTGTCAATGTGTGTGGGTTGTGTGAAGTGAGTTCAGCTGCACCTCCGACTGCTGTTTTCAAGCTAAGGCTTTTTCTTGAGTTCACAACACTTAGTCACTGATATCAACTTCGGGTGTGTCGTTACAGATTACGAAGGTGTCTACTGGTTGAATACTTGCTGTGTACAAATCAAAAGATGATTTTGCTTATGTTCTTCATAGGTTAACGTGATAACTACCCCGTGTCTGACTGAGCCGTACACATAACTACAATGTCGCATATTGTGAATGGGTTTCAGAGTAGACCTTATGAGACCGTAAAGTCGCTCCAGATTTGGGCGCATCTGACCCACCGCCAATACAACATTCAGCAATTATAACTTCTCAACGAAAAGGGAATTAAAACAGATCAATCGGTCACAATGAGTATAGTTAACGTTGTTGAACTACCACAATGTCAGCCCTGTCTAATTAGTCCACACAATTAGACTTCATTATGCTTGTGTTCGTTACTTTGCATCGATTCAGATTTGAAATAAGTGCAATACTTCAAGCCCACACAGTTGCGAAAGGATTAGCAAAATAAATCGGTCCAAGCGTTTACATTCAGACCACCGACTGTCTTAATTATGTTTCAGTCCAGCCAAGGTGGTTCTGCCGGCTGCCCTACAAAAAGTACGCAATGAGTTGAATAATACTCTAAATAATCTTAACTCTATAGGTAACACGTATTTATTCCGATTGAAGGTTTCATATTCACGGGTGTGCTTCTGCATATTTTGCTATCAGACTGCTGTGCCAATTTGTATCAAGTCCCTCAAGTGAATTCCCCTACACTCACTCACTCACTCACACACACACGCACACTATCATGTGGAATCAACTCACCTAGTCTGTCTCATTCCGTATTGATGATAACTTACAAGAAAATACGGTTTGCGTTTTTCTTTATGTGCACAGTTCATTAACATAAACGCTATTTTTTGTGTCCTATGAGATGTTGGCAATTGCACCAATTACCTACATTCTGTTACCAACTTGTCTGAACAAAAGGGAGCCTTGCAAACAACGCCTCGAAGCGATCACATTTAAAACAAACAACTCTGACCATAGTATGAAGAAGATTTGCGCAGCCCCTCCGTAACCAGGCCCCTCAGAATTTGCATGTCTCAGTTTAAGTACCTCTCATGTGTCTCAAATACCACCAGGGGCCAGACCAAATCAGAAACACCACAGAAATAATGACAGATGTGTCAGTCCAATCCACATAAAGTACACATCCTGTTTACCATGCTAAAACGTATCAATACTGGTCTGGTGTATGACTGTCGGCTTGGACTACCTCAGGGAGGTCGTTGTGTCACTCCAAAATATCAAGTGGCCAGACCCTCTTGTGACAAGTCCTTAGCACGAGAATCCCCCAGCCTTGGCAACAAATTTGAAATGTTTACACACGCAAACCGAGTCACATACCAAATGGGCATAAGTCCCCACCTACACCTAATAGCCAATTTGTCAGAACATTTAAGGTAGCTTGCAAACGACTCGATTTATCTTCCAGTTAATCATTTCGTAATAAATCTGCCTGTATCTAAACTGTATCATGCCAGTTAAAAACTGTAAATGCTTAGGATTCAGACGGCAGAATGCCGACTATCTTTAAGTTACAAATCATTGATTGATTAACACTTAATTTTGGTGGTCTGAACGGGTTACCGTCAAAAATCTCTTTCAGTGCATTAAATCTTGGAAGCAAAAGTGCAGAGAACTATCAGTAGCGCAGTGGTAAACACGGTTGCCTCATGTGTGGCCAGAGTTCTAGTCCCAGCAGTGGCAAGAAGATACACTACTGACGAGCTCTAATTAGTGCGAAACATGAGTCTAGTGCTTCTTTTCGAAAGGGGCCGACTGGAAGTTCTATGGGAACGCGACAGCTGCGATCAATTGTGGGTGATGTTCAACTTGAAATTAACCAAATCCCCGACTACTCATCAGTAATCTAAAATATCGCCTAGCAGGTTTAAGGAGATCGGAGATTTCGACTTGTCTAGGAAGTCCTAATCGCTGGGTTATCGATTAGAGTTACTAGGACAGTTATTGTTTCTTCTATCTCGGAAGCAAAAGGGCAGGGAACTATCAGTAAGCTACATTTAGTTCCTGACTCACAAAATTAATTGCGTCACAAGTACGGACAAAATATTTGAAAGGAACCTGTCAACATAGGTAAAGTTTATAGGCTGAAGAGTTGTCCACTCATGACAGAATATGTATATGCTGTGACCGTAAATTTCATATGGCCGTGAAGTTGCTTAATACCGATACCCTGTATACAACGTACAGAAACACACAACAGTCGAACACTGTTGATGAGCCCCAGAGATTCCAGGTTTCTGTTTACTGAAAACCAACTCATTCTGGTCGGTATCTCAACTGCAACCTGTCGCACCAATTGGCATGAAGAGAACAGTTATCATATCACTCGTCAATAGGACTATTAAGATCTGCATCGCGGAACATTCCAAAACAACATAAACTTTCCGCATTAAAGAAATGCTAGCCGCCAATCAATATCCAAACGTATTTGTTGAGAACACTATTAAGCGCATGTCAACTAAGGAGGAGACCACAACGAGTCTATTGTGCAAATACCGTATCGTGAACAAACGGTTGAAAAAATTCTTTCCATCCTCTCTGAGCACGCTATCCGGACGGTATTTCGGTTAGATAATACCTTAGAACGTCTAGACAGATTGTGTTTACGAAATCAGATGCGGTGATTGCAATGCCAGCTACATTAGAGAAGCAAGCAGACGATTGCCAAACACAAGAGACACACGAGGTTTCCTCCTAAGGACGCACATCAACTTCAAAAGCTAGAGAAGGATTCGGCCATCGCACTACATGCACTGTCAGAGAATCACAACGTAGGTTTTGATCAAGCTCGTGTGATTCACAGGGGTCTGCCTTCCCATGCGGAGCGCTGCTGCACTGAAGCTCTCACCATTTACACAAAACACGCTTGTGTTAATCGCAATGATAGCAAACCCCTGTCTGCAGTGTGGCGTGGATGGATAAACAACACCAGGCACAAACGAATCTTATCTACATCAGGCTTACCCCCACCTAATAGGCAAACGATTCGACCAACCAATTCAGCTGCAGCGCAGATTGACCTAAACATGGCAAATCCCACGTGACCTCTATTCCTTTGTTAGTGTGATTTCGATTACAACACTCCTGAGGAAGGCCACTAGAGGTGGTTGAAACGTAGAGTATTACAACTTGCTAATAACTTTGTGTTATTCTCAATTCATTTGTCAATAACATGTTAAACACAAAGTCCAAACTGTTTTACTTCGTTCGTACAACATTTGTGCAGATATCTTACAGTCGAACACTATTTTACACTTATGGAACTTCTGCTCATCCGTTGTTCTACAAAAGCTCCTATCTGTTCCCCATTTTCATTACCAGTTTCAGATATTCCCAACAATGATAACCCCCACTAACTTTATCACGTGACACCTCGTGTTTTTAGTTTTGCCAGTCTTTTCATTAGCGCTACTGAGTGATATATAAAACTTAATATAGGGGCCACGCAACCAACATGGAATAGTTGGAAATTATTGAAACAACTATTCGACATCTGTACGGTCTGGATCATGATTGACCGGCTTGGTGTCTCACCCCAATAAAACTGGAATGGCCGAGTAGAAGATTACAGCCACCACGAACCTTCATCGGCAAACAACTCGCAGGTTTCATAACCTGTGCTTACATTTTACTGACCCACTTCGCAAATTATTTTCCAGTTGCGCATCTCACTGTAAATCGCGATGAACTCATTGTCAACTACAGATGACTGATGAGTAATTGGGGATTTTGTTAATATCAAGTTGAACATCACCCACAATTGATCGCAGCTGTCACAATTGTGGGTGATGTTCAAATTGAAATAAACCAAATCCCCGACTACTCATCAGTAATCTAAAATATCGCCTAGCAGGTTTAATGAGATCGGAGATCTCGACCTGTCTAGGAAGTCCTAATCGCGGGGTTATCGACTGGAGTTAAAAGGACAGTAACTGTGTCTCCATTTCGAGACGATCGGGCAACCTGTTCATTACTCAC
>JTDE01000617.1:125703-178070 GCA_014338405.1 Paragonimus skrjabini miyazakii
TAATCGGGTCTCAACGTTATAGAAAGCAACATTATGTGGGTTCCTTAATGCACACTTTGGACCGTTTCCTAACCGTTACCAACTCAATCTCTGGATGCAGTAATGTGCATCAACATATCAGTCAGGTTCAGATAACATTATAATACCAACTGAAGATGATAAAATACTTAGGTTCACCAACCTTCGACAGTGTAACTCGACTGAGTCCAGTGAGAACTAACTGTTCCAACTCTTGCAGGAAAATATCCGGTTTAGACATTAGAAGAACGTGTAGCGAACATGCTTGTTTTTGGTTGTTAATCGTCAGGCTAAATACAACACATTTATATGGGTTAATCATGTGAGAAAGTATACCGTAACGAATCGAACGGATTGTTATCAGTTTAATAAAGTTCACGTCGATTGTACAAATTATTGATGGTTGTTACGATAGCAGTCTTGATTATGTAATCTGTTCTTGTCGAAGGTGAACATCTGGCCATGGAAGACTCAGTGTTTTGACGAAGCCCTTTTGAATACATGGCGGGGGGGGGGAGAGCAAGCGGATGGCTATTGTTTCTGCGACTGCCAACAGGCGCTCTTTGACCTGTTTTGGTTGTAATCCATGACCGCGATAGATAGGACGGAATGATTTGTTGGGATCGATTGAGTGATTGGATTCAATTGGGTGCGTAGCGATAGAAGACGAGCAAGATATGGCCAAGCCCCGAGTTAGCCACACCGGACGATGCTCCCGAATGCGTTCAAACAATCGCCGTGTCGTGCGGCCTACAGTCATTTGTGTTTTCTTAGATAACATGAATAGTTCCAGCTCGTGACCTAATAAACGAAGACTATTGGCAGATATGAAACTAGTAGACGTTAATCCAGCCAATATGAATCGGAATTAGCTCTTAGCAATGGAGCATACTCTGTAGAGGTACACTGAATTCTCGATGTCATTGAAACAAATCAGGTTGTAAGCTGACTGAAACATTTTTATTGTAAGAGAGCGGATGTGTTATCGTATCAAAATGCTGACCAATCGCATCGAGATTCACGAGAATCGTACACAGTGCGCTTTCAAGAGAAAGAAACCGTAAGGCGATCATATTTTAAATTTCAATTTACAAATGATAAACCTGCTGCTGGAACTTAGTAACAAACGCTGATTAAATTTAGCTTCAAACGGTAACCTCAAAAAAAGGGAAAATATTATAATTTACAAAACTTAAGCTACTCCGACGCCTTCCAAACCCAGTATTTACGTTTGACATTCCGTGCACGTGTATGTGCGTGACTCAAATAAGATTGTACCAATTCATGTTTAAGTGCAGTCTGTTCAATTTCGTTACTTTTTCTTCCAGTATACTTCAAGTAGTTTGAAATTCCTCATGCTAAACGCTTCACTTAAGTATATACAATAATATATATGATATCCTGCATCTGTTGCGGTCGAACAGCCAGCATTCAATCGTCCAACGAGTATAACAGATGTGGAAGCCAGATGCCTCAGGTGCACTAAGTCCCAAATATCTTTTGGACCACATAACACCAAGTCGGTTTTATCCAGAAAGAAAACAAACCAGAATGCGGAAAGTGTAGATTTTTTTGTAAAACATATTTCTGCATTAGCAGTACTAGCAGAGGGTCTACGAATACGCTCACTTTTGCCAACATTTCACTTTTGAAACAAAAACCTCGTTCAACATAAGTCAGCTGGTTAGAGACATGAATAAGATGAAGAACTAAAGAAATATTAGACTACAATATATATTATTTAATTTTTACTGTGAATGTAAAGAAAGGATAATGGGAGAGAACTGTTCACGATGAGGTTTCCTGTGTAAGTAGGTTTGTTATTTTGGTGAATACGGTTCCAATACAGAGTTGAGGTATCACACAGGTGGAGTTGATCAATCAGGTGCCCGATTTCGATGTACGTTATCAATAATATCAGATTATTTCAGACAAATTCGAAACCGATCGCTATATTCCAAAGGGTCGTCACCCTTGAATGTGATTACGATAATTCATCCGAGCCGCTGCCAGCTTTTTTTCATGAGATCTCTTCACCTATGAAGTCTTTTGAATAAACTGTATAGCTTGGCTATCACCTAGCCTCTGCATGTGCTTAGAATTTGACTGTCTTACCCCCACCAGCGAACAGTGAAATTACATTTTATAGAACACCCAAATGAGTTTCATTGTGTCAATGAATCAACTACTTGATGAAAATATTCATACTTAAGAAATAGAATGGTGAGGTGCCTTCTTATAATGGTCACTACAATACGCTGGAGAATTACAGCAGAACTCGGAGTTCTCAGGTGAAAATTTTTTAGCTGAAAATCAAACATGATTTCTGTTAACGATGTTATCGAGTGTGTGACAATCTGAAAAATATAGATCTTTTTGTGAAATCATCCACTAATAAAAGTCAGTTTCTTCACATAATGATGTACCGTTTTCTCTCGCACTACTTTGCTCTTATTAAATTTTAGAGTATTCTGCTCACGGTGAATGAATATATCTCAACACTATCATGCTTATACTTACCCTAGCCCATGATTTAAGGCTCAATTGGCGTGTGCCCTAGAGAGTGGTTTGCAGCAGTGCATTCACACGAGAGTACTCTGAGCAACCAGTGCAACCATTGTCACAATATCGACTTGGCTACAGTTTTAACTATGTGGGAATAGATAGCAGTTCTAACAGGTTTAGAAGACTGACAATCAACGAGCAAATTGGAAACAATAATAAATACTAAAAGAAGGGATCATCACAAGATATTTCGAAATGAAACTGTTGTCGAAAGAACGATTAGCTTGTTCTGGTGTTGGCCAATCCATATTCTGAAACATCCTTTGAAAATGAAAATGAAATATGTCAGTTGTTTTTAGAAAATGGGCACATCTTTCCACAACTGAGCCATGATTGATTCGATTTCAACTTAAACTCTCTATTGTAAAACGCACGACAACAGGTGATATTCCCTCCTATCTAATATCTTTCAAAAGATGTCCAAACCAATAAAATATACCACATTGTTTGACGAGTTGCAACATGTGACGGTTATCGAGTATCCCTCCACACCTTCGACTAATGGAACTTACTGGTAGTTGAACAAAAGCGCTCCCGATTTAGTTCTACCAAAATTCGCTTAGCCGATTCTCGTTAAATCCAACTATATAATTCATCCATACATACATCCTGGCTCACTTTCTGCTTGTAAAACGCCACAGAAGACGTCCAAACAATTAGAATGTGTAACACACGGGTGGTCGCATAGGGTACAAATGTCATTTGCTTCTACACTGTTAGTATGACATTCTAACACGAGGTATTCTAGAACATTTAAACAAGCAAATTGTTTGTTCGTATTCATAAGGGTCTCTAACGTAGATCGTGTGTGTTTGCGGTCGTTTGCTTCTCTGTTTGTATGCGGACGGGCTTGTGTGTTAGAGAGTGCGCACCCTTGGAATTAATTTCGCTACATAGCACATATGTTAGTATTGTTGGGTGATTGCGTCAAAAACTAACACCTCACCTTCAACGACACAGGTGAGGTGAGGTGGGCATTCAGAAGGAAGGGCGGGGGAAAACGATGGCAGTCTCAACTGTTAGCGTTCACCGTTCCAGATGGCCGAAAACACAATCAACTAGGTACGGATGGGTATTTACTCATCTATAACTAGCATGCGTTTGTCTGCATGTGTGCATGTGTGCCTGTCGACTTTCTGTTGGTGACTTCACACCGCGTGTAGTCGACTGGTAGACATGCTAGCCCAGATGCCGGTTGGACAGGCGACGGGCTTTGCTGGTCATAAATTAATCTTGGCTCGATAATAACACGCAAACACAACTCAGCAGTTAATATGAGCGTTCCTGGTAAGCGAAGCTACTTATCATGCATACACAGGCAAGCGAATGACGGTTGGGTGAACGAACGGTCTACACTTACCTTAATCGTTAGTCGTTCACGTTGTAGGGGTGACAGTCATAATAATCATCATCATCATAACCATTACCTCGTATGCCAACTAAACTGCAGTACACTTAGCTCACACTTTCAATCTTCGGAGAAAATAAACAGAGCATGTCAAAAAATGTCAGTTTTTGAAGTTCACATCTTAGTTCACACACCCACCCATCATCTGTGTAGATCGGTCATAACATGGTTGGGTAGATGAATGATGTCGTGCAAAACCACATTCACCCATACTCTGTTTATTCAGTGCACCTATCGACTAGCCATAAATACTCTCATGCTTTCAATCACATAGGTATGGACGCCTCCGAACTGTGTATACTGGCTTTCAAATACTGATGAGTGTTTATGTTCTAAACCAACCTGTTGATAAGGTAAAGCGTATTCCACCCTAGTTACTTAACTCGACTAGCTGATATTACAAAGTAAATCGAAACGTCACTTGAAGCCCGCTGACAAATTGCAGAAATGGCCTAAAGTAAACCTAAACTTAATAGCTAAATAAAACTAGTCTCATCTGAAACATTTTTAGTGACTATATTTGGCCATTTGATTTCTGTACTCAGTATGTTGACCCAAACTGTAAAGTTGGAGTTGAGGTGTTTTCGGATGGCAGATGATCTACGCCGATTAGACGTTTATACATCCATTTAAACAAAATATCAGCTTATTATAGAAGAGTGTCAGATGTCTTTGGGAACATTTTCGCTACCGGAAAGCAGGATTAGCATTATTGCCTCAAAACAATGTTTGAAACGATAGTGTTTTCCTGTGCATGATTTTCAGACGCAAAACTCAGATAGGCCAGACGGTGGATACTCTTCTGAAGGTCAGCGGTGACCCTTGCCGTAATAATACTACTTTGTGGCTGCGTCATAATAGACAAGATGGGCAGGTCGTGTAATGTCAACATTTCGTTCACTCTGTTCAGCCGTTTACTTACAGTAATCACTTCATATATAAACGCAAAGCAGCTGGTGCACAATTGGACCGAGTATATTTTATTGGGATAACTGTGGTTTGAATCAGTAAATTTTGCGCTGAACTAGTTGTTCTCTGAGATCAGACCGATGAAGCACCAATGATAGCCAAATACGTGAAGTAATGGAGTTCGCCAAATCAGCTTCTTAATCTACGACGTCGGACTGGTTTTTTTCGTCCGTCCCGCTCTGCCGAATCGATCAGTCACTTGACAATAAATTCTGACACTCCTTGATTGAGACGTGGATCAGTCGGGTCAATGTAATTACCATTACATCTGCCATAAAACCAATGAACAGTTGGATCGTCGGCAACACTTTGAAATGTCATGGTCATTTCCATTTTTTGAAGATTTGCGAACTGCATTCCATACTCTTGTGCAATTAACTAACGATATCCTGCAAGTCGGCCTCCAGCCATCTTTGTGGCTAAGTTGGCATCTCCTAACAAGCTACATACAGAAACGTTGGCTCAAGGTTTTGTTACATTTTTATGTGACCCTCTCGCTGTCGTCTGACTGACAATGTCTTAGCGAGCTTTTGTGAATCCTTCGTGCTAAATCAAAAGATGGCGGCTATACGGAACTCCAGTACTGTTGTGAGCGGCTGACTGGATCACTATCCCAGAGAAGGGACTTTCGGGAAATATTGTGTTGATATCTTCTTACTTTGTCGCTGAAGGTGACGAGAAGGATCTGTCGTCTCATAATTCCCGTGAGTTGTAACCTAGTATTGTCACAAGAACACAAATGACAGTGAAATACTGGTTCTGAAGTAAGTGAGGCAAAAACACGAATTATTTTGACGCCTGGTTTAAGCAATTGTGGTTGTTGCACATGCAAACTGACACCGTGAGATGCAGTGTATCATTCGCCACCAAAAAAGAGTGTCACAGGTAACATACACATTCACAGTTCAAAAGTTAACTAAAGCCTATGGAATTGATTATGAACCGGTTAGATGCATCGGTTTTAACATAAAGGTTGGCGATTTGAAGTGCACATAAAAAGTCATCATTCAGCCGGTTGGAAACCAAAGGCTCAATGTCGGCTTGACAGTGCGCATCACTAAACAGCCAACAACTGCTGCTGGAACGGAACTGTGTGGTGAAAAGATATTTGAACGGGACGTCAAATGAGAGAAAAACCATAGTATCGTCCAAACAGTTGATCCTACCAGTCACTGAATTAGAGATTATTAACCTACGACGCTTCAGTCTAAATCGGCCACAGTTTCATTCAGTAGGTAAGCATAGGAGTAACACCTATTAAAAAGTAAATATACAGAGATCCCAGGTGACCGACTCCCATCTATACAAAATTCTGCACCTGGTTACATCCCTTTTCTAATGTTATGTTTTTAGACGTTCGCGCGTAAAGTAGTTACTAGCAATACATCTATGGTTTCTCGAGTTGCTTATCAGTTCATTAAAATACATATTACAAATATACTGGGCTTACTTAGCATAACTTTCGTTTATGAGATATAAAGAACGATGATGTGGCACCCATCCTTTGTTTGAGAAAAAGCGGTCTATAGCTTTCCTTAACTCTCACGTACATCAGTATATTGAAAATAGCCAACGGTAATGAAAATTTTACAGGGTTTTTATAGATGTTCTTAACATTTACACACTTCATTGAGTTCTAGATAAATGGCACAACTAACTTTTGGATGGGTTCTAAGTTGCAACAGTCTATAAATTTTATTTGCACACTTTGTATATGCATCATTACTATATGTCTTAGAATTCACCAACCGCATTGTTGGCCCCACTGATAAACTGACCGATGATACAAATAATAACACACCTGGTACAAACGTAAACAGATAAACGTCCATCCTTGTTTCACAGGAATTTGGAATACGACCAAATGGACTGTACTACCTGTCTCTCAACGTAACAGGTAGTGTAAACATAAGAACAGTAACTCTTTGTCTCTGTCTCTCGCAAAATATGCACGTGCACTTGTTAGAACTGGGTGGAATAGTAATAACGATGTTATCACCTTTGTAAGTTCAGATTAACTATAACAACAACAGTTTTGAGTTTGATTTGATGACCTAGCTTGAATTGTACTGTGAAGTCGGCAAACTTCCGTTTTGACCTATGGTTCCCACTCCACCCTCCATTATAAACCTCCGCCCTTAGGCTTAACATTAACAGTCGGGACAGTTGTGTGTATGTGTGCGTCGTTCCTGTGTTGTGTTTATGGCAATCAACGGATCTACTCACATGTAGACTGGACATGAACGTCCCATTATCGTCGCCTTCGCACCTGGACATGAATTTACTTGATCGTGTGTTTACACAATTTAAGAAAGTATGCTCGGTATATATGCAATCACTTTGCTGTTGGTATTATCAATATGAACACGGATATTGTTATTGTTAGAATGAATAGGATGTTAATTATTGTGTTGTCAACACTAGGATTGGTGTGTATTCAATTGTGGACGTCGCAAACTGGGGTGCGCCTAACTGCTACAACTTTGGATAGATAAACATGAAACCACATGATAAACTAACGTCATGAGTTTGCGCGCGCAGTTTGCATAAACCGGTGATCATGTTTACCTACTGTACCACAGTTCTGACTGCACAGTATTCGATTAGCATACTGCGATACTTGTTCATTTGAGGATTGTCTGATGACGGCAGAATCTATGTTGGTCAACTGGATGGTGAACATCTGAATTAGTACAGATGCATTCGTGAACTGACACATTACGGTATCTCTTAGAAATCTGTTGGTCGTTGATCAAAATTTTTATGATATTTTTGAACGAGGTGTTCCTAACATTCATATATGCTTGGTATGGATTCCAACGATAAATCGATCCCCCATAACTAAAACTACTTACATATTGACAAAACTATATATGAATTTGGCAGAAAGATGCTACCTGAACAATCCGTCAAACGATAAGATAAATTCCCTGGATGCTATGTGACAGTACCAGGTCAGTCATGGTATAAATTGCAACTGATTCACAACTGTTTGAGTTCAAACGCAAGCCAGCTTTAATGACATAACATTGCTGTTAGTCGCAAAACCGTTGAAAACCACAATTATGCCAGGCGTTGTCAACCGCCATTGGTTTTACTTATTGTATCACTTTCAATAGGTGTCGACAATTATTTTCGGTGTGCACTTTCCAAGTTGTTTTTACCACTACTGCCAGACTATATATTAGCATAACAGAACGATAGCAAAATACGACTTTCGGTTTTGAATGTTACTGTTGATAATTGTTGCATCCACCGGACAAAAGTTCATTCCGATTATTTCTTTCGGATGATCTCAGGTAAGAATAGAGCTGATCAGCGTTAGGTGTTGGATTAAGTGTGAGCAAGACAGTACAAGGGCATCATACAAACTAGTTTGAAGCATTCCATCTTTGCGTATACTTACTTTATCTCGTGAGTGGTTTTTGTTTAAATAGAATCTGAGAACCACCACTTAAACCATCTAAATTTTATTGAGGTGTCGTACTGTTGTACTAGTTGTTTGCATCGTTCTTACTATGTGATACTCATAATACCCATGGTTTATCTGATAGGTGCTTTGATCATTTGTAATGAAATCTCACTGAATCTTTCTGTGTCCAGAAGTAGTCCGGATAGGGACAAAGTTTGTAGTGAATGAGTGTCGCTTTGACCAGGAGAACTGAAAGACAATTATGTTTGAGTGACAGCTTCTGTTTTCATATTTATACTAAGCTGATATTTCACACTATTATTGTCTGAGTTGGCTGTCAACGCACGGTTCCAGAGATTAAGTAAAATGTGGTCTATCCATCGATTGACTCTGAAGGAACGGCTTTCCGAGTCTAATTAGTTTCTACAAATCAACGGAACGGCCCAGCTATTCGCTATAGGGGGTGAGGACCTGATATAGTATTTTGTATTTGTGATCTTTTGAAGCTTTTTTAACAATTATTTTTTTCTACTTGACGAATAATAACATTTATCTACTGTCCGAAAATAAGTGGTGATTTTTCAACCGGATACCATATCACAACAAACTGTGTACAACCCTTGTGTACTGTGGCTTACGACACTACTTTCGCTATATACAGTATCACTTACCCAAAGCTAGTGCCACATTCTATGGTACAACCATGGATTTGGTTAGTGGTAATTTTTGTTAACCATTTGCTCAGTTTCAGTAGGGCAAACATCAGTTGGAACATCACATTTAGGTGGTCTAAGCTATCTCACGTGCGTGTGTGGATCCATGTGCACGGTCGATCATTGTTTGCTGTTGCAGTTGAAGTCCAGGCTGAGTAAACATGTAAACAAACCATGTCAAACACTGTCCATTTCTTAGTGTATAGGATCGTGTTCTCTTGTATGCGCAGTTCTTTCAAATCATCAGTGTCCGTTTATCAGTATCGTTCACACCCCTATTCATAGTCTTCATTTGCAGGGTCGCAGTTTGTGTTGACAAGCCTTTCGCAGCGAACTCCCTGGTTTAATTGTTTCCCTCAGCTTGGTCAGGTGATGGGCCAAGCAAATCGCGTGAGGTAGTTTCTGATTTCGATCCGCATGACGTGAAGACAATAGAGCTGACTTTGACTGATGACGTTTAGGCATTGTTAGCGCAACGTTGTCTTCCCATTTGCTTGTACATACAAACACATGTTGGCGGTTACGTGTGCTTTGGGAGTGAAGACAAGAGTGTCAGCTCACCTGGTGGTCATTTGCTGGTGAATGAGTTGGAACTACCATTGTTATTGTTTTTAGTTATGCTGTTGTTGAACACACAAACCTCTAAGTCCCCTGTGTGGTTGCTTCTGTTCCATAGTTTGCACTACTCTGTAGTACGTGTTTTCGCTGATAACTTATTTAGACCTCCTAGGTTTTAACTAACTTCAAGTTAGCAAGTAAGTAAACAGATGGACACTAACAAGAGTTAGTGCTTTGTTTCCTCACGTCGATTTTAAGCATAAAATGATCCCTGATGGGTAGTAGGGGATTTTGGTTTCATATGAATTGAACATCACCCACAATTGATCGCAGCTGTCGCATTCCCATAGTCGATCTCGAGGCGATCGGGCAACCTGATCATTACTCACAAGCGAAAGTGATTGAGTGTTCACATATGATAATTAGGTAGTGAGAAGGAAACCAACTGTTTTCGGTTGCGTTTTTTATTTTACCAAAAGTTTCGTCATTATTATGTCGCATGCTATGTACCAGATGGAAATAAAACTAAATTTATCTCACAAAACGCCAGTTTCTTATACAATGTTATGAAGGCAAGGAAGATTGAAACGAAAACAGCATATAAAAATCTGGCCAACCCGGTAGGAAAGAACACATATCGCTGCCAAGAAAGCCTTAGGTTCTCTTGTTATGAATAAAAACTAAATTGTTCAGAGTTTTACTAACTAAACGGAATTATTATACCGCTTGTTATTGCTCACAGAACCCTAACGTGAGTTGAGCCATCAATACCTGACGTCTCGTCATTGTTGTGTACAGCTTAAATAGTTAGCTTGCTAGCTTTCTTGTTCAGCAAAGGAACAGGTGCTTGTACAATCGGGAGGCAGACGATACATCTATGGAGAAATGGGACTGATTACTAAACCTACCTACTTGGTACAACTTGAAAAAGTAGCTGCCGCTTAGTATTCATGAAAAGTCGTTGTACGTTCTAACTGATCGTTACTGAAGACGAAAGCGAAGTTGGTAACAATGTCCCTATCTTATGGGTAGCAGTTAGTGTAACATCTAGTCGTCAAGACGGTCCACATAGATGAGCTCATCTGTAGTTTCAAGTTGAACATCACCCACAATTGATCGCAGCTGTCGCATTCACATAGATTATCCAGTCGGTCCCTTTCGAACAGAGGAAGCACTAGACTCGAGTTTCACTCTCATTAGAGCTCGTCAGTAGTGCATATCATCGCCACTGTCGGGACTTGAACCACGGACACGCTGTTCATGAGGCAACCGTGTTTACCACTGCGCCACTGGCCTCACATTAGGCATGACCGAATTATCATATGTGAACATTCAATCACTATAAGAGGTTTCATTTTGGAATATGGGCATCTGGAAGTATTGTTGTAAGCTGGGAATTAGTAACATGAACTGCAGTCGGACACAAAAAGAAACAAACCCTATTTGACCAATTCCTTGACTCTTCTTAAACCAGTAACCAGCTGAATGGAGCTGCCATCTTCTAACTCGATCTTGAGTCCAAATGAAACAGGGGTCATAATTGTGTGTTTTTAGTCTAATGTTCCTATGATCCGATCAGCATTATTTGAAGCGTATTTAGATCTAGACAACCTGATACTGGACCAGCTTGCGTATAATCATGTTGTTGTATGACAGCAAATATTAGATCAATTAATGTCATTTAAGTTATCTTCCTTTTACTTTTAGTTCGTTCGGAAAACGGGTCTAATTATTTACCGCGCGGCGTATTACCACTCATCACAGTATATGTTCTAACAAATAAAATGCTGAGATCGTTCGATGGTAAGCTTCCCTTTCGAGAGTACATACAAAGATCAGTCTGGCTGAATCCCCAATATCAGCCATAGACGGTGGACCATTTTGATATTTCGGACAGTGTCTTGCTCAGAAAAGTAATTTGTAGTCTGTCCGTTTCATATAGAACGGCGTTGTGTTTGCTGGCCATCGACACTGTTACAACACGTGGTTGATTCAAATTTTGCATGAGTTTGGTGAACATGTAACAGGTAAACGTGAGATCTATACGAGTTTTCCATTAACGAATCAAACTAACGAACTCGGCAGCGGCTGTCTGGTTACTTGGGAAATCGAAACGAATTTGTGTGTTCCACACTTGTCTGAGTGTGAGAACTTGTCGAAGACTACTAAGCAGTTTGTTTGTCGGTAGCAAATTCCAGTAAAATTCGGAACATTGAAATCAAATTTGGATTCGGGTGGAATTGGGGCAGTGAACGGTCACAGCATCCATCCAACAGGCCGTTTGAATTCCGCCAGTTAGGTTTGTTCCGCACATCTTAGGGGAGAAATAAGTTCTGGAATACTGGGTGACTTTCTCTAATAACCTTCCTAAGTTTTCATATAAAATTTCGTGATGTTGTCGCTAGAATTCAAAGTCTAGGCAACCGTCATAACGATTCTGTAAGCCGATAAACTTGGGCAGTTTTATACTGACCTGCTGTAGAAAATCTGATAACTACTCATTATTGCTTTGATTCTTCTATGCCCATTTATTTTCGATTGAATGTAAAATGCCTGGACTCGTCACCTAAACAGACTGTCTACCATACGGGCGGATGAGAAAGTTGTTACAATACACTTTTCCTAAAACTCCTCAGTTGGCGCCCCTTATCTCAAC
The DNA here is from genome assembly GCA_014338405.1 of Paragonimus skrjabini miyazakii. Taxonomy (NCBI): domain Eukaryota; kingdom Metazoa; phylum Platyhelminthes; class Trematoda; order Plagiorchiida; family Troglotrematidae; genus Paragonimus; species Paragonimus skrjabini miyazakii. Next base: position 138,003 of record JTDE01000617.1, read on the forward strand.
TTTGTAGTTAACTTTGCACTCACGCGATTTAGCAGTTATAACTGGGATTTTTTCAACTGGACATGCACGTAGATAAAAGCGGTTGCACATAAAATTTATGCTGCCGTGTTACTAGTGAGATGTATTGGACACAAATTATTTTTCTCTGTCTGTATGAAGTTGAAATTATGTCGTTTCAATAGAGGGACAATGGCAGCACAGCGGGTGCGAGTAACATAAAGATAGTGATCAGGTTGTCTTGTAGCTTCTAATTCATTGTGTGTTGTAGACTCTTGTAGGCGGATATAAGGTTGCTTACATATTCACAGCTTACTAATTTACTTGATATCAGTACAGCAGTATTTTTGTCTCATGGCAGCCTTCGTCTTGAGCAAAATTCAACCAGCCTATATAGAGTGAAGCATTATATAGTTAATCTTTCTCATGTCATCTTCCGAATCGAAATCTGAAGTCTTGTCATCAAATGTTAAGACGAACGTACCGACATCGTTCTATTTATCATATCATTTGAGCAGAATTTTTGTGTCAGCTTTACCGTTTTACTGTGTGTTAATTTTAGATTAAAGGGAGAAAGAGATCATTTTGTTTTTAATAGAATAAACAAAATATCTGTGGATTCATTTAAGTGAAACGTTGAGGAAGACGAGTATTCATTCTGAAAGTATCGTGAAAATATCAAGTTCCGGTGATATTTTCTTCTAGCATTAGAAAAAATTTCATCACATATTACATGAAGGGCCATAATCTGACCGAGTCAGTATATATTGTGTCATCTAGTGCCGGATACGATGGATACTGCTTCAATCTAATCGTTCAGTGTAAGATACATATAGTGACGCCTTGTCACATCGACTGTTTATGGAATTCATACATGCCTGTCTGTCCTTTTTGTCATTTTGTAATATCATGGTAAACCTTTACACAACCAGTGCATTGGCAAAGTAGATTAATTGAAGAGATCCGTACCGGTTCTTTGCATTCAGTCCTAAAAACCACTGTTTGCCGTGCCAGGTCAAATAGCCGTAACCACACGATCTCAGCAACCATCCTGCCTGTTCGTGACTGTGCAATTGCATGTGCACCATCCCACGCCACGGGAAAGCAATGTCTAACCTAAACGCAGCGGGGGTTGTTGAAGCTTGTGTAGAGGTACGTGTTTATCTGTGCAGTTGCATATATATTTGCACACGGAGATAGACAGAGGTACTTGTGCCCATGCATGTGTGTGAGCAATTGTGTACACACAGGAACCTTTATTTCCCTACTGTGAGCCGTATGGGCCAATTACATCCTAATAGGCCAGATACTGACTGAATAAAGAAGAATCCGTTCAACCGGTTACATAAATCTTATGTCTTTTTCGTTCCTTCCAACAACAGCCCAATTGGTAGAACAAGATGACGGGCAAACGGGTTAACAGACGGGTAGTTGACCGGTTGAATGGTTGATTGACTGACTGATCGAATGGGAGAATGAACGGATGAATGGCAGGTAGTTAGTTGGTCTAAGTTTAGCGAAAGAACAAGTGGGGAATGAGGGTGAAGTGGAGGTTGTGTTATTTAGAGACATATGTGTGTGATTTGTTTTACCTACTACATCCAATGGAAACCAATTCATATGGGTTGTTGTTTTCAAATCTCCCGGAAAGTCTGTTTGGATTTATGTCTACTTAAATGCATATAGACATATGCGCTGGTGATTGCTGCACTCATCTGACATTTTGCCCTCTCTGTTGGGAGTCCGATAGTCGTGTTCAAACCACAGTTATACGAGAACAGATGTCAATCTTGTTATAATTTACTAATAATCCTCCTTGTGAAAACTGAATAAGTGAGAGTTGTTTAATTTAAACAAGTGTTTATGAAAACAGGTAAAACATTTTCAAAACTAGAAAGGGAGGTGATTCGGCATAGAATGAATATTTCATATGACAACTTTGGTTAACGATTCCCTGTAAACAGTCCTATTAAGTGGCCTTTACGTTCTCGATCCTCAGGTGGGTAGACTAGATGTTTAGCGGTGCTTTGAAGAACAGTTAATTTTCTTGTTTTGTGCTCCTTATGACCTGATCAGGATGAGTGTAACTCGTTAGTTGTTTCATTATCTTACATCAGGCTGAGGCTTTGAGAAGAAACACGTTAACGGAGCTCTTTTAAAGGTTATACTTGATTAAAAAATAAAGTTCCCTCATGTTTGAGGTACAAGCCATTTTTTGTCACTAGCAGTGTTTTTAATGATAGAAACCATAGCAAAAGTATCGTAACACACATTCGTTAGTTATCAGTCGTATCGCATATATTAATTGAGCCGTTGGAACATTGTGCTTGTCCTCGAATTAGACTGACAGAAACCAGTGGGACATAACCGGCAACAACATACTTATAGTTAAACATGTTTCGTCTAAATGAATCAGAACGACTGAATAAAGCGTGCTTACAAACTTGCAGATCGGTTATTTATGGACTGTAGCAATAGTTATGACCCATCTGAAATTCTCTTCACAGTACACTTTCGTTATTCTGTGGGGTGATCTTTCCAAGCTGAATATCACACTTGTGCATACCGTTTTGCTGATTCAATTATTTCAGGCTAGATTCCATTACTACTGCTGGTCTGCATTCAAACAGGCAGCCAAATTCCGGACCCTAGTATGTTGGAGACTGCCTCATTGGTCTGACACAAAATGCGGTTAGAACATCAGCAGGACAGGCTTGTACTTTCGTGGATTGTTACAGGACAGATGAAGATCATTGCTTTTCTATTCCTGTCTGTGTGTTGATCGTTGGAAGGTTGCATCGGACGGTTTGTAGATGTAAAGCAAAAGTGAACAAAAATAAATAGAATGAAGCTCCAATGAAGCTACTGGCTGCAATTTTATTGGTAAAGCACAGTGAGAAAACATTTTAGCAGATATGAGCATTTAATCACTTGTGTGACTGGGTTAGAAGACGGTTAGAAAACTTGTAGTGCAGTCTGTCTCTCGTAGACCTGCCGATTGAGTAACGTTTCAAAACTCTCAACTGATTCAGCCGTGACCACAGAGTTGGGCAATGCGTTTTTGTGTGGAGCGGTCCTAACTGTGAAGCAGATAAACATGGAAGAACATTGCCCATCCAGTGTAAACAAAAGCAGAACATTCAGCACAGAACGCATCTAGGGAAGAATTGCCTGTTGATTTAAAACGTTATATCGAGCGCGGTGAAATCCGTGCAAGTGGCACAGTCTATCTTATCGACCATTCGAAATTGTATCCTGTATGCACTCCTACGCGTTCATTTTTTAAACTTCACGCAACTGGTTCAAGTGGAATTTAGATTACAGAGTGCTTGTTTTATCGAAGCACCATCTCTGCGTTACTGAGATAAAATTCAGAATCCTGAATGTCAACATGTGGTGATGTATGCAAGAAACTGCTGGTAAGCATTACAACTATATCGTGCTCTACAGAATGTCATTGTTCACAATGTGGGTTCCAAAAAATGACAGACAAAATGCTGAGCCAACAATAATAGACCAGGCAGTTTAGAATTGTGCATCTGAAGAATGGATTTAGGCAACAGCTCTCGACCACACATTACTGAAGTAGACCGCATTTCCAACTTTCATTGTTTACCCCCACTTTATTTTATCCCGCATATTTCAAATACTTTGGCATATTTCCGTGTGTTCTCTTGTGCTATATCAGATATCCCACTTATCCGTCTCAAGTGGAACTCAGTGCCCTATGGTTTCAAGCTAAAAGATATCTGATTGGTTATTTCAAGGTTTCATATCCGAATCATACCTTGATTCTCTCTATTTGAAGAGTTAAAGAAGACTGACCAATTGGCGTCAGTTTAAAAGCAATCACTGAAAACCTTCAGCGACATTCTCTCCATTCTCCATGATCACCCTCGTAATTAGCTTGTTTTAAGGTAGCCTCTATCTGTATAACCAAGGGATTGAGTCGAGGCCAAACGACTAAAATCCAGTGTATGCTTTAATGCAGTGGTTTGCAATCAGTCTTTTGCTCTTAGTGTAGTCATATCAGTCCTCAAAGAATTCACAGTAAAATGTGGACAGTTGCACTACACTCCATCAATACAAAGCTGTCCTTATAAATAACGGCAGTTTAAATTATGTCTCCGCATAATAACGAAAGCCTTATAAACGATCATGTTCATGCGATTCATCATTGAACACCAGTTGGAATACAAACTTCCCACGAAATCATGAAAAACGTTGTCATGCGCATGTGATTCTCAAACTTGTTCAGGTTACCACTCCTTTTGGTTTCGAAACTGAAAGTTAATGCAACACTCATAATACATTGAGTGAACATCAAACTTCTAACCACTTTAACAGTGATCTCCTATAAAATTCGTCATAACGCAAACCATCTTCATCATTCCGAAGGATGAATGTGCTGCTCTCTGATTTGGTTGACTACATGCACAATATCACTGGACGCTTCATGTAATCCATGGATAGTGAATTTGTTCCATTGGAGAACAAAATAAAGGTTATTGAAATCGATATAAAGGATGATTCAGCCAGATAGATATCCGGTCAATGCGAAATTATAAATATAATCTAGAAGGAAAATAGACTGGAAATTCGATAAAAACAATGGTATCAGTAGCGTGAAGAAAAGTTTATGTAGTGAACAGAGTAAACATGGTACAACAACTGAAGATGTACATGGTTAGTGCGTGAAAGTCAGCTGAAACAATCTATCTGTAACAGGAAGAAATTATTGGAAATCATTCAAGAACCAAGAACTGGGAGATTATTTAACAATAACGGCTGTCTGGTCAGATTCCCAAAACGACCCGACATCATTTGGTGCTTATTGTCGGACGAATCTGTCAACGCTTTGCTTGTTGTCACTGGTGAATAGATTGACGGGATAACAACCAGAAAATATCTGTGGTTGTGACAAAAATACTTTGTTTTATGAAACATTGCTGGACAAGATTCTGGTCACAAAAAAGAGCGGTGCCGCAGGTTAAATAAGTCGACAGAATTACTGAAGTCAATGTCTCGTCCTAGCTAGATACAGAATAGAAGCCGAAATATTAATTAATGTACACAGTATCAATGCCTGAAAGCGAACGACATAGGATGCAATATTTCACAAACGGCAAGATGTGGATGAAGCATGAAACGTCACACATTTAAGTAAAAGACTTCAATCATAACATGCTAGAGGAACAAGGGAATATGCTGATTCATGAATAAATTTCATACAGATTTTGACCTCATCAACATTAAACATACTTTCTTGCCACGGAATACAACATTTAATCTTCACTTTCTGGATGTTATAACAGGGAGAAGTGCTATTAATATTTCTGAAGACGTATAATATGCACGAAGGATTCACAAACTGGTAACAAAGAAGCCTGGGGTAAAACAAATTTTGTTTGTTTGTTTTTAAAAAGTGTTTCTTGGATAAACCTTTGAGACTCAGTTTATTGTGTTACAGACTCGTGACTGAATATTCGCTAAACTACCAGTTCAACGCGTTCTAGGACATGTGATCCGAACACATCTGAACCACTTCACTAGTGTTTGCAGATGATCATCATAAAAATCAAGAAGACTTTGTAAACACATTTTAAATTTAGGGCTTCATAACTCATACCAAATCGTTTCATTTTTACCCACTTTTTCTAAACCAATGACTTCCACTTAATTCGTGCCAGTGACTGAAATCTGTGCAACAATTCCGTTGTATTCATGTTCAAACAAGATGACCCCCCAGAGCAACCAAAAGTAAGGATTGACTACTTTGACAACGTTTTTCTACCAGTGCAACTGAAAACATACACTGGTAATTTGTCACCACACGTGTTCGGCATAAGGGGCTGAGTAACCTCAACTGCGGGTCGCCAGATCATTTAGAGAGGCAATTTCACTGGAAGCATGTATGTTGTGACTTTGTGATCACACTCAGTGATTAAGCAACCAGTTCCTAAACGAATTAGGATTAGCAGTAATAGTTCTTTTGATTCACCACTTTATACCGTATCCGAAATTATTTTGTTTGACAGATTACGACTCTGAGGAATTCATTTGGGGGCAACAGCTGTACACATCTTCAGAAAGCTTGTTGGCCTGGAAAAGAATGTTAGTAAAAGATTCACTCTGTGTTACACGCTCTGAGGAAGTTATTCTTTGAAACGAATTGAACTTTTCAATAGTTTTCCGATGGTTATCAAAATGAATTTATCAGAAAATGATGTAGTTATCAATCACAGTACGCTGGTAGCATATATGACCCAAACAACTCAGTTGAAATTTTTACGGAACAGAAAATTTTACTAACCATCATTCAGGGATGCTATGTCTTCAAACAATTTCTCTGTAAGTTAATTTGACTGACTGGATTTATTACAAAAACCTCACGACTCAGGCTAAGAGTAACAAGCACGTCTTGCCACATAAGGTAGGCAACCGAGAGGTTTGCTTTCAATTTCAGGAATAAGTAGGAGTCTCACATTCTGATGATACCAGAAGACAACATTATGGCAATAAAAATGGGATACAACCCTATAGCCTATGTGTTAAATAAATTCAATATGTATGATATCACTTGTTGGGTAAAGGTTGACAGCCTAGTGAATTACGTCAGTGACATATTCCCACATATTATGACAAACGAGTGAGTTTCGATAGGAGGAAGGTCACTGTCCGAATTAATTTTTAACCTTCTCATTCACAGAGTCGTTGAGCGATGGACAATTTTTACACCAGCCCTGTCCTTGTCTCAACCTTACCTCAGCGCTGCACAATTATCATGTGTATCACGCGATGCAACAGCATATTGGGGGTATTTCAGAAATTTCTGTAAAACAGCTTAAGAGTGAAATGCCAGACAAACCTAAAATAAGTTATATTTTTTCTGTAATTCATACGACTTCTGAGGTGTAACAGAGTCTGATAAGAAAATAAGCGATGGTACTATTCTGCTATAATGTGAATAGTCGTACCAATTTCACAGACACTATGTGGAAGCTATACAACATATTCTGTGCTATCAGGCAATAGATAAAACATGTATGAAGAAATACGCCGTAAATATGCGAATCTGCTTCTGTGAACTTATCGGACTGAACATTGAATGGAATGAATTTATAGGCCAACTAAACAATTAAGTTTATGGGAATAACGAACAATTAATGGATCAAATACTCACATGTTTATGCACTAGATATACATAGCACGAACTGTTGTAATTTAGTCAAACTGATCCGTCATACTGATTGGTGTAAAATATGTGGTCTTTCGTAGTGATGACCTCCATTTGTGCTTACGATGCCAACTATGTTTGCTAGGGTGTGTGAGCCCCACTGTTATCTTTTCTAATCAACTTTTCAATTATATGTACTGCTTGATTCAAATATAATTTTCGCTTCAAGGTCTACACAGCACAGCTCACATGTAGGTTACACTTAGCAAAAGCATTTAGTAAAATCGGCTCATGGAGTCGAGTACCGTTGCATTGGGTTTGACATCCACCTACCTCCTGAAATATTTCTGTAAGTTTTGCAGTTTGTATTCATCAGAGTATTTTTATAGTGCTCCATGTTAAACTTTGAAGATAAAACGAGTTCATGTAGTTGTTGGTGCAGGCTTACAAACTGAACTTCAGAGTCTAGTCGGTTACACTTACATCTCGGACAGCAAAATTTGGAGCTTAGCGATAACACTTCTAACATAGTTTGACCAAAAATGACAGACGAATAATTGTGAACGTACCGTTCTAGATCGTTGAGGAGCTAAGTTTGTGGTTTGACAAGGTTCAATCCACTGATTGACTTTGTTCTGTTATTCTCCACTCGCCGTTGTACTTCCGACTGGAAATGCTACCAAAACACGTTCACCTCCTCTTCCGGGAGTGATTCGGCAACATTCGAACGTTGGGACTGATTAAGGGTTAAGTCATCGACCTCTGCTAAACACGAATCTCTTTCGCTTCTGGCATGACGCTGAAGAAACTTGGCAATAGGTTGTGTGTTATAAGGACGTAGAATATCACAGTAAAACGTCGGAAATTCTTTCTTACTAATACGCTCAGTGAGAAATCGTACGATGGTATTTGCTTTTCTGGTCCTGTGGCCGAATTTCAGAAATTCGTTAAGTTATCTCACCAGCGTTAGGTCCTTCGACTGTTTCAATCGTTTCCAGATTCCCATAGAATTCATAAGAAATCAATTGTGGGAACAGCTGTTTTTGGTAATTCTGACCCGGATTTTACAATTACATAGGATACACATATATAGTACGCATAAATGAATTTGTATGAATTCCATGAGAATCTAGAAATGATTTTACAGTTTGTGTTGGTTAAGGCCCATACTCTCCTGTGCTGTAGATACCGTATATGGATTGGTGGGAACATCAGACGTGAGAATGTTTACCAAGAACAATCGTGCTCTGTTGAACATATATATGACCATGTGGGAGTGCTTAGTAAACCATGTTCGAGTCCCCCAACGACAAAGCACTTATTACATTCTTTGGTAATAATAAGGACTTCAAACACATTTTTCCAGTCTGTTTAAAACTCGAACAATATACCTTGATGGCTAAATGTTTTCATTTTGAAAAATAAATTCTATTAGCGACCAACCACATGAAAATAGTTTGATTGATAACAGTGGATTTTAAGGGCAATCGGACTGGGAATCCAAAAATAAAACTACTAACATACGTCTACTAATCTTCAGCATCAAACAGGCTACTATTTTTGGTCGGAATGTCCGTATGCTCACTGCATTGAATAGTTTTTTTGTTTACAATTAACAATGCTGGAGATAAAAACTATTGAGTTGGTGGTTAAAAGAGAGACAACAGGAGAAAACTCTGTGATCCTTCAGTGTTATGATAATATGCGTAATGTCCAAAACTAATAACCATATCCATACAAAAACCGGCTTTTGGTTTACTCGAGGGCGCTCCTTAAATGTAGAAAACAAATAATACATTCAGAGACAAGTGTGAAGAGTAACCTTATTGCAATAATACCATTTTATCATCATCAAGCTAAAATGACAGTGAAAAACGATCTTTGATTTTTATATACACACATCTGATGTGTTGGTCTATCATCTTCCGCTACTCAGTTTTCTCAAAATAACTCTTTCAAGTCCCGGTATCAGTCCTAGCTATTAACGTCATCCATCTTAGAAAGCACTGTTACAGATCAAAAATACGATATACACCTGCCGAAGTCTGCAGTAGTTTATGAAGTCAAAGATATGAAAGATGATCCGTGACCAAGATGATTTCATTTGTATATCACTTACTTCTTTAAGTTTAACCTTCTTCATAGGTTTGACGGATGCACTATAAATTGCTAATTGGGTGTCTCAGCAACACGAGTTCCAAGTTTATTTCCACTTCACTTACGCTTAACTTGAAACTGGATTTCCCAGGTCTTATACATTTGCGTTAAAGCTGCATGATACAAGAAGGAATGAGGGTGTAAATTAATAGGGTTCCCATGATTCGGAAAATCCGTTTATTCCTACCATACTAAACTACAGCAACCTGTCTTTCTGGATTCATATGAAGACCTAAACCGTTTATAGCAGCCAACCGATGATAATTTGCTTGTTTCCGATATAGGGTAGGCGGTACAATAGTTAACTTGATTGCCTGATAACAGCGTGACTAGAGTTTTAGTCCTGGTAATGGCAAGAACGTGTAACACGGACGAGCTCTGACAGAAGTGAAACTCAAGTATAGCGTTGCTTCTAGAAAAGGGGTTGATGGGAATTTTATGTGAATGCGAAAGCCGCAATCGCATATTTGACGTCTAACTTGCATTGGCCAGAACCTCTTACTGCTTACCAGTAATCAGTCGTTAATAGTGAGGGATTTGGTTGATATAGACTCAGTTTCAACCCTACATGACAACAACATGCGCGTTTATCTGCATATTTCTAATCATTTCTTTAGAAGTAGGTATGACAATTTCCTAGAAAACGCTTATTGGTCAGCATGAACAATGCTTACTAATTATTTTAAACATGTATAAGCGATCTTTGAAACATTGGGTTGCTTTCATCCAGTTCGTCAAGACGGCAAGAAGACATACAATACGAGATTCAGGCATTTCGTTTATTCTCATCAGTTGATTACATAAAACATTCGGTTATATAGGTTTAGCATGTAGCGACAAAACAGTGAAATGAACGAACATCACCTGGGTGAAACAGGATTAATTGCCACGGTAACGAAATTGATTGCATCAGCACCTTTTGCCAACACAGGGCCAGTGAGTGGCACTTGATTAACAGTGCCTAGGAAAACGCCAACAGCTTAGGGTTGCGGTTGCGCAATAGGACCATGAACGAAATGACAGGTGACCATAATATTACCGGTGTAATTCAAAAGTTGAAGTCAGCCATTGATCGCATATATCCCGCAGCGGAATTGCGCCTGTTGCTTTCCACCCACAGGATGTCTCCACTGCCCCGATCGTTCTTTCTCGGAAAACTCTGCCTTTCATGTTATCTGCCAGTTCACTTGCGGTTGAGGTGACTCATACATTGACAGAACGGACCGAAACTTGCGACCGAGGAAGGCGGAACACATCCCCAAGTGACTGGTGCAAACAGTGACCCAACGCGGGCCAGTATACTAACAACCGAACAGAAATCCAGCATCTTCGAGCGAAAAACACCAAGTCGTAGCAGGTCATGTGGTTGACCCCGTCACTTCGTTCATGGTCCTATTGCACAACCGCAACCCTAGGCTGTTGGCGTTCTCCGGGGCATTGTTGATCAGACGTCACTCGCTGGCCCTGTATTGGCAAAAGGTGCTGATGCAATCAATTTCCTTCCCATGGCAATGAACTTTGATTACCCTCATGTGATGCTCGTTCATTTCATTATACAGGCGATCAATTGTGTAAAGTGGCTGTGAAGCAAGACCGAGATATCGACCGGATTTATGGTTTGATTAGTCCAATACGCCCGTTCATTAGTTTAACGCACACAGTGAATACCACTCCGGTGGATTTGAGGACAAGATAGATGCAACGCCTGAAATAACTGCATTTGAGGACATATTTCCGAGTCAAGTAGCCTGACTAGGATAGCTTTGGCAGTTCAGAGTGTTCGGCCTATGGTGGGTTACCTGAAGTATGATAGATCATTTGGAAAGCTTGACCAGTGGTCACCTGATGCTCAATTTCAACCAGATGATCGAGGATGATGCTATTGGCCAATCACGTTTCACAGAGCCTCAATCAACGAGGTTTGTTTTTGAAGCTGTCTCGACGTTTGGCCAATATAACCTACTCTACAGAAACACGTGAAAGAGTCGACACACATAGATAAGGTCTGAACTGTCAGTCTACTTTTATTATGAAACAGAATTTGGGATTGACTGAATTGCATAGGGAGTTCAGGTATGACATAGGTTCTACTGACTGTCTGGTTGAGTCCGTTTGTTGGCAGTTCTATGACGTTATCAATTTTGAACAGCACAGAAGCTTCTTAAATCCTTTACCGCAGATTTCGGTGGCTTTCTGATAATGTTTCTGGTAGTAAATCGTTCCCGGTAGTCGTTATTATGACGACTTTCCTTATGAATTTATACACACTGTCCGGTGTATTTGCCAGTCAGGCAACGCGTTAGATTTCTTTTTTGTTTTAAGGGTGTAACACTGTGAAAGTTTTGCACTGACTTGTACAATTATTCCTCCGATGAATACTGCTTTGAATATTGCCGTAAGTGAACGTCTAAGAAGGCTGTTTTGCTTCCAGCCCTTTCTCAGGCAGTCTTAGTAGGTCAGTGGATGTAACTGCATCTGTAACACAATACCAAATGTTCAAAAAGCGAACCCTCCACTTCAGACCTCGTCTCGTCCCATTTTTGTTGTGCTAACAGTTAGTCGTAGCTCTTGTGCACGGTCTACTAGAAATTATTCGACCGACGACTGCAACATCTATCAACTAATGCCGGAGTGAGTCAGATGCCACCCGACCCTCTTTCCCACCTCCCTCTGTGCAGCCTACTCGTCCCCGGGGGATTGAGGTCAAGTTGTGAAACACGGCTGTATCACCATTGCCTCGTCTGTGAGGTTGTCAACCCCACACCTCAAGGCCATGTATGCACCATGTATGAGTTTTGTTTGGCACTTGAAATCGGTTCAGTGTGATCCACTTGAAAACTGTGAACGAAATCGGCAGAATGAAACAACTGTTCTCCGTATCACTGGTATGCGAAGCTACAAGCTGAAATCAGACAACGATCGAGAATGACATCAAACTGTCGACGAGGCATGTGTGTTTTTCACACGAACAAGTACTTTCATATCAACACCTACATGTTGGCGTAGCAAAGGAAAACGTACGTACTTAATATGAGATCCAAGTTAGCGAAGAAAAACATGTCCATTGGACAGCTGACAGCTGTGATATGGTTAGGTCGGCACGATTCGTTTGCGTGTGGTAGCATGAAATTTTCACAAACACTTGTGGGCGTAGTGAGACTGCTAAATGAATTGAAAGTTGTTCGGTTCCAAAGAACGTTAATCATCGATTGCACACTATCCTTCTGACCATTCGATCTTGATCCTTGAAGGGTATTCTATTGAGTGACACAAACTTACACATCAAATCCAAATAGTTTTGAGATAAGCGGTACTAGATTAGACTTCGTTTCAAGACAATTTGTATGCTGTTAATACTTTGGTTCACTGATATCGTCTCACTTACAGCACAAGAGCTTTGTTAGACCAGACAAACCTGTCATGAGTATGGTAGTATTTAATGTGGGTTAGATGCAAAATATCAAACGAATTAAAAGGTATTAGGTCAGAAGGCAAGTGTATCTAGACAGAGGTCATTGTTAAGTTCGAATTGTCAATCACAGCGAAGTGGTGCAAAAAGGTGAGACAGAAGATGAAACCGACAATTCCAGTCAGATGGAGTAACCAGTCACTTGTTTTCGACAGCCATAGGTAGGAGATTATAACCCGGATGTGTTCGAACTGTCGTTTCATCCAGTCAATAATGCATTTCATTTTGAGTGGTCTGAGATCGACCGCAACTTGTCATACAGTTTGGCCCTGTCAGTTCTATTTGTTGCGATTTGGCCCCGAAATGTTGATGGCCTTTTCAACTAACCGGTTCTATGGATTTCCGTATCTTCATCTACTTAACTCGTCAATCTTCAGGTCAATTCCTTGACTAGTAACTAATTCGTGATCATTTATTGCTGCATCCCCCCTCACAACTTGGTATACCAGTTGGTTTCAAGATGCTTGCTCAATGCTGCTTCAGTACTCCTTTATTCTGGTTCTGAGCAATCCTACCGTTTATTCGACATAAATCCTGAAGTTTATGACATACTGGTGATTGCCATTTCTGTTAACAGGTATTAAATCTTTAATATTCAGTATGATTTTATGCATCACTCGTAAGGTTTGCTTCGTTCAAGACCCTGTGGACGGCCTTTGTCGTTTTATCTTTGAATGGAATACCGACAGGGCTTTTCCATCCACTGATGATTTGATACTGATGATGTACCCTATAAAATGTCATCTAACAGATTGTTCAATATAACGATTGCCCATTAACTCAATCGCTGTTTCTTCTAGTGCCTTTTTTGACCACTTGTACCTGGGAACAGAGGTATGGCTGTAGAAAACAATGGGCTTAAAATGTTGACGTAAACCTGTTAACAGTGAGCAGATATCACCAAGAGTAGGTCTGTGGATTTTCGGCAGAAGTTAATCTCGAAACACTGTCCTATCCTATGAACCAGATAGTCCAGAATTGATAGTTGGTTATCCTTTACATCCTAGTTTCATTATCCATCCGGTTTTGTAATCTGTTTGGCTGAAGTACTGCAAAAAATTAGTCAACCCGATCTAGTTTCACGATTGCAGAAGTGTCGTACACACAACGCCATCATAATTTTGCGAGATTTCAAAACTGAAAACGGCTTCAAAACAATGTTATATAAGTTTTTTGGCTGATTCTAACGCTGTTGCTTTGGGCGCACTATTGAACAGTGACATAACATCGAAATTGACGAGGACTTTACCACGCTCGTTAGAAATTGACCCAATTCTACACACAGAGTGATAAGAGTGCTTGGTGGTAGGACCATTCAGTTTTGTGGTTTTCCTGCTAACTACTTCGTAAGTTCATATAGCGGAGAACCAAGCATATCAGCAACAAGACTGACAATGACCCGGACTTTGCGAATTTTCGGTTATCCATACAAACATGCAGTTGGCGTGGATTTCTGGTAAAAGCCATACCATTCCTCTACTCTAACTTGTCTTCCAATGTATGTAACTACATGTATACTCCATCTATATACCTTGTCCTAACCGAATTTATGGTTATATTCTTCGCTTACTTGGACAGTTCTTGCCGTAAGCGTTGTTCAACGTTCCCTGCACAGTCCGCTATATTATGTTTGACAGTAACGTTACTCTTCACAGCTTTGATAGTAACAATAGTTTCATCCAACCTAAAGGTTTTCAGTGCTACATTTTTATCTGGTGCACGATTAAAAGATCTAAAACTATTGATCAGTTGCGAAGCACATTCTTCGCTTTTTTTTAGCATGAGTAAAAAATGTCGATTCCGCACTTAATATAACATAATGTATGAACAGACAAACTTTTCTCTAGAAGAATGCACTTTGTGTTCAACAAAATACTGTCTGATAAACTGACTAGACAATTAAAACTATAAGCAACAGTTTATGTGGTGAGTGCTTAGTAAAGTTTTCAACCTTTCAAGCTAACAGACTGTGAGTTTTCCAAATGTTTACACGACGGAAACACTTTCGTTTACATTTGTTATTGTGACTTTTGATTACGGACTCTTCAGTCGGTGCTCACCATCATTGAGTTATCATTGTCTAAGGTAGTAGTACATGGGCTTCTGATTGAGTAGAGAGTCTTGCTTACTTACCAATAAGAATTTATGTTTTATTTAACTATGTCTTCCGAATGAGGATATTACAAATTTAAAAGTTATTCAACTATAGCACATGGATGCTCACATTAAATACAAAGTGATAATTGGCTAACGGAACAGTGAACCTAAAAAAATTGTGGTCGACATGTATATCGGTACATGAACTTCCATCAAATCAACACATTGGTTCATGAGCGTTTGGTTACTCATTTATGCTGTCGTATTCATATCTACTTAATAGTCTGATAAAGCCATAAAGTTATTACTGTGGCATATTAATCCTCGAAGGGGGGTTGCTTACATGAGTTTTCGTCGTAAGTATTATGCCGATCTGATTAAAGCTTCTGGCAATCGAAATCAATTTTCTGATGGTCGAAATTCAAATGATACTCGGGTAATAAAACAACCCTCTTCTATGCTACTATGTAGAACACATGAAGCCTGATGGCTCCTGGCTACTAAGTTTATTAACTACCAGCTAAGATGTTCGCTGCTATAAACCTGCATAAAGACTGATTGAGGGTGTGAAAAAGCCGTGACCGTCTACCATCGTTTTCAGTTGCCTACTAAGTTTGGATGCTTACCTGCCCATGTGAATAATACTACCGTCCATGGATCTTTTCGAGCCGGTAATAAAATTTTTGAAAATGTCCCAATGGCTCATTGAGAAACTCAGGGAACCCAAATGATCCGCATCCACATGGGCATGTCCAAGGTGAAATTCGCATGGTTGGAATTTCAATCATCCGTTTGTTACGTGTGGTTCTATCGGTTAAGTATTTTGTCAAAATCTTCCGATTTGCCGGTGGTACTGGAACTTATACATTTAGGCCAAAGATCGCAGTGTAGTCTTTGATACACTACTACGGTAGTGATAAAACTTTAGGTGTGGTGTTACGAATACTCTCAAATATATATCGTACTATTGCAACAAAAAGGAAGCGTGGGAGTGACGTAACCATGACTTAAACAACGTTGAAAACTGATTGCAGCTTGCCCAATCAGATAAAGTATCCAGCCAACCGCTTTCGAAAAGCACTAGACTCGAGTTTTGCTCTTGCTAAAACTCACATTGGACTAGAACTCCGGCCACGCTACTACAAGACGATTGTGTTGATCACTGCGCAACTGACCTAGCATCAGACACTATCTAATTGTCATACATAGACATTCAGCCACATTCATCTGTGAGTAATGCTCATAATGTCCGATCGTAACTGCCAGGTTAGCTCCAGAGTTTCAATCCCGGCAGTGCCAAGAATTTACACTACTGACGAGTATTACCAAAGTCGAAACTTGGGCATAATGCGTCTTTTCGAAAACTGCTGACTGAAAAATCATTTGAAATGAGCAAGCTGTGATGTTCGACTTATATTAACAGAATCCTCCTACTATTTACTGCCAGTATGCTGTATTATGAACAGTTTTGTGCTAGCGAATCTCAATACACTAATCCTCAAACAGGAAACGTCCTCTTGGGACAGCGGCACTGTTCCTCTGAAGTATTTTTTCTTAGGATAGCGTGTATGTAATCTGTTTGATATGAATACGTTGCAGTGATTGGGAAAATTTTTAGTTTATCAGAACCTACTGCAATCAGGCATCCCTCTGTAAACGACGAAAATACTTGGTTATTCATCAGTTCAGTTATGTCTACTGAAATATGTTCTAACGAATCAACGTTACTTACGATCTGGTTTGTGGTCAATGTTTGACTTGCAGAAATAGTTTACCAAATCATGACTTCTTGTTCGGTCAAACACTATTCAATTATTTACGGAGCAGCGTTTGAGAATTTATGGTTTTGTTATTCACAGACTATAATAGGAGTGCGGCCGGTAGGGCAAGTTTAGATGGGAGCCACTTTGGTTACAACTTTTCTGATACCGCATCACTTCCCGTAAATCTGAAGGGGAGATTGTACTCAATAACAGTAGAAAGTGACAACAATAATAGTAGATCGACAGGATCTGTTTATAGTGAGATAGGTGACAATACCTTAACTCAGTAGGATTTCTGCGACGAAGTGTATTGTTGTCACGAACTTCTATACTAATCTCTATATTTCTACCAAATTATCAGAAAGTTAGCCTTGATGTTGGTGGCCTACTTTAGTTATTCTTGTCAATTTTTAGTTAGCTGAAAAGATGTGTAAATTATACGTGAAAACGTGCATCAGTCAGTAGCAACCATAGACAATGACTATGGCTAATATACAGCACTCAGTATTATGGTTCAATACTTCGTTCCGCGCCCTAAGCATTGCTAAACTAGGTTTTTTTAAGAACTCCATGTTCAGTTTCGCATATTTTCTATGTTAGTTCCAGAAGGTTCATCCCGGATGTAACTTTTTTCAATATGATGCCGAGTAATATGTGGAACACGCCAAGATTTCAGAAGTAATGGTCATCACACTTTGTGAACTAAGTTGGTACAATACCACAGTCACAGTTACAGTTACACAGACAGCACATGAGGTTCGGACAAACGGGAACCGCTTGACACTGACAAGCGCGCGTCAAATGTTGGACAGACATGTCATCAACAACCATCTAAAACAAACCTGACACACCATCATTTGACAGGGACTCGTCACATCGTGTACAACGCTTACTGCTTGTTCCGACGTATATCGTTAATTTTTACACATCTAATGCAACCGCACTTCTCTGACTAGATGTATCTTATGATCTTACCTATTGTGTCGATTTCATGTATGCTATATTGGAGGTTCCACCATACAACAGTAATTTGGAACACACTGAAACAACTGGTTTGACGTAGAGACTGCAGGTTCCTATTAAAAGTTTTGTGAGTTGTTTCGCCTTAGAAAATGCAGCGGAAACAGATTAATCGATCGATTTAATCGCTTTAGATAATGATATCTTCTGTCTAAGTCACAAAGTTAGACCCGATGCATAGTTAAGTTTTTCATACTCTCCGCTGAAACCTAGTTCTGTTGAGTAAACATTTTAGTGCACTTGTCCGGAAATTCCGTTTATACGCGCTATCTATCCATCACCACAAACATGACCCCCTTCCCTAATTTTCTTTCCCGGGTGAGCAGCCAGGTCACTCCTTTTCTGTATGTGGCTGAACCTGTTTGATCCAATTAACCTGTGCGGCGCATTCACTTTTCATTGGTTCTGGCTGGCGTGACCAATCACAAAAAACTGATCACATCCCACATAAACTGGCATATTTCACAGGTGTGTGAATTAACGCGCACGTGTAAGTGCACATGAGTGCAGAAGGTGGTGTGTGTGTGTATGTGTGTATCATTAGCCCAGTCAACAGATAGCTTCCTGCCATTAGCACTATACACATAAAGAGCGAACGAGTGAGCGAGAGAGAGAATCCAATATCAGACAAGCACTTCCTCACACGCCGGCAGCTATACCGGCATGCGCGCGTGTGCATTCGTGTGCGTTTGACCACGCACCCTACGTTCGGATCATTACAAATCCGTGTCCTTACCCTTGCTTCCTTCAAGCATTATACGTTTCCATCAATTCATGTTGAATTTATTACCGATACAGCGCAAAACGATACCCAGCGAACAATCACATGACACCCAACTTTTGTATCAGTTAAATAATACATCACCAGATTCACAGCATTCCATCTACTCCGAGATGAAGTCGCAATACAGTTCGCTAGCAGAGCTTACCTCAGGTTTTGTGCAACGGAAACCGGAATCGATGATAGCATCAGTATCTTCCACCCAGTTTGTTAACAAGTCCGATGTACTCTTCTACAAACCGTACGAGCCTCAACCATATAACATGGAATGTACATCCAAGGAGGATTATGAAACAAGGTCCAATTACGATATGTCTATTTGTTGGCTGGATAGATCTACAGAACGTCCACGTAAACAAAAATCCAATCGAGCCGGGTCGAGCAAGATGAATCGAAACTTTCTTTCTCATTCTGTAAAGCCACCTTATTCCTATATTGCACTAATCACAATGGCAATCCTACATTCCCCTCATCGACGATTGACCCTGGGTGGTATATGTGATTTCATTATGGCTCGTTTTCCCTATTATCGGGAACGCTTCCCAGCTTGGCAAAATTCCATTCGTCACAATCTATCCTTGAATGACTGTTTCGTGAAAATTCCACGAGAGCCTGGTAATCCGGGTAAAGGAAACTATTGGATGCTCGATCCCAATTCAGTAGACATGTTCGATAACGGAAGTTTCCTGAGACGCCGAAAACGCTATAAACGAATGTTGGCAACTGCACACCATCGTGAGTCAGGCTTATCGTGTACCTCAACATCTCCTTCCATGATATCATTTTCTACCACCCGATGTTGTGACACTGGTACACTAAATGTGATCAATCAGAATACGATACTTATTGATCAGGGGGATATTCAAGATCCCAATCTCGCGATAACTCCCATCGATTTCAGTCGATCGTGCGACACTTTACTGAGCCATTCAACCAACAAGCTGGTCGATCGTACAACGAATGCGTCTGTCATGGCTCAAAACCCCGTAGATTATACCAAATTTTATAGCACAAATTGTGATTACTCCGCCCGTCCCGACTCCGCTACTCTACCCTCTAATTACCTAGGCACCGCATTGTCTACACCTTCAGAAGACACCATGCTTTTCACTATGCCATCTTCATTGAGGAACACGATACATCCGCTGTCAGTCTTCTATCCAAACCCGACTACCTCCTTATCGGATAAAGAAGAAACTACTTCAAATTTATCATTCCTAATTCAATCAATGTTATCCAAAGGGGGGCACCGACAAGGTTATCCGTGTCGTAATAACCACCAAGTTTCACTGGATACACCCGACTTGAAAAATTCAGCAAGAAAACATTCGTTCCATATCGATCAGATCTTAGGTCCAACGCAAGTGTCTCTCAAAGAAAAACGGATCGAATCCACGGTATTTCCATCCAACACCAACAGTCATGTTAACACCAACTACCCACGTGATCAATCATTTATGGCTGTGAGAGAACAGCAAAAAATGTTAGGGCACGAATCCGTATCCAACCTTGCTTCATGTAAGTCTATTTCTGTGACTCAGCATAATTCCCCCGTAATCCGATGGAACGAAACGGATTTCCCCAATGACTTTCAACAGTTTTTGCGCTCTGTATTCAATTCACATAACTCTCTTCTCTCAAGAGAAACGCGTAATTGTATTCCACTCATGAATTTGAATAGTCAATAGCGACCAAGCTTATTTCCCCCTCTCGTTCTGACTGATTTTATCATGACTACCCAAGTAGATAAACCAAGAGGCACGTGATCTTTTATTTTTTTTCATGGCATTGTTAGACAAAACTGACAGATGTCATACGAGTGCTGTACAAAGAAATTACTTTTTCTTCAGGTTCATTACAGTCCATTATACATGTGTAAATATAAATTTATTATATGAAATATTCGAGTCTGTTTGATTTAAACATCAACGTGATCATCATGTAACACAGTTTGTGATAAGGTTACTTTATTCTGCATTAATGCAAGCGTTTAGTTATAGATTAAATTTCTTTTATCTATTTCGAGTACATAAGCGTTTTTTGTTTGAAGCATGACATGCGGTACCGGTGCAGTGGTAAGCATTAGGAGATTATCACTGTGTCATCGAACGGTAGATGAACAAATCTCTGTATTGTCCATGACGCTTCTAAGAGTGTGATACTTCCTAGAAAACCTACTGTAATATTGGTATTGTGCAGCATGTATATCCACGGGGAACAAGTGTTCGCAGCTGCGGTCTCCAAACGATTTGAATTTATAGTAGACAGACCAGTTACTATGAATTTTGTGTTCAGGCCGAATTTCTAACATGATTCGTTGTAACGTCGTGGCTAGTGTGTACAAAGGAGCTTTCAGATTGGGAGCAGGCAATAATTTCACGAACTCACTTTAATAAACGACCTACGAATGACTTCAGCTACAAGGGTTAAGTACAGTCTACACATGGTTACCCTTCGCCAAAGAAACTGGCAGCTGTTCTATATTATCAACCAGTTAAATTCGATTTTCAAATATTCTCTTAACTAAATGTATGGATGAATGGAATGCGTATTCTGTCAGCATCCTGTTGTAAGTTGTAACTTGACTGTTCTTTAACGTAATTTGGTCTTAATCGATTGTAACACAGTTGATGATAGTTATTGTTTATGACCTGCTCGACTGTCATTTTTTTTACAGTGTTTATTATTCATTAAGACAGTATGTGGTTACTTAGCTGTCGATTGCGCAGTCTTATCGTTTAAAGTGTGATAGCCATCAGACAGTAGTTTACTTTTTATTGAGGAATATCAATTCGTGGTTGTAATAGTACTGTGGGCTGAAAAATATTATCAAGTTAAAGCAAACGATGGTTATTTTATGTCAACCATATGAAATGGTGAAAACGTGCCTGATTGTACGTATGAATAATATAATGACCACGTAACAGATAATCTAAAATATTGCCTAGCGGGTTCAATAAGATTTGAGATTTCGATCTATCATGAAAGTCCTAATCGTGGAATTATCGATTGGAGTTAGCAGAGAGTAACTGTGTCTCCTATCGAGACGATCAGGCAACCTGGTCATTACTCACAAGTGAAAGTGGATGAAAGTTCACATGCGATGATAATTCGGTCGTGCCTAATGTGAGGTCAGTGGTACAGTAGTCAACACGGTTGCCTCATGAAAGCGTGGCCACAATTCTAGTCCCGGTTGTGGTAAACATATGCACTACGGACGAGCTGCTCTAACGAGAGCAAAACTCGAGTCTAGTGTTTCTTTTCGAACCAGGCTGGTTGGAATGTGTATCTGAATGTGAAGGCTGCGATCAAGTTTGGATGATTCTCAACTCGAGGTATTTAATCAGTTGAAAAATTAGTGTGTGGGACTGCCTTCCCTATATCCAGTTCCCTGCTGCTAATGTTTTCTCAGTGCTAATCAACTCTCTAATGACTTCATATTATCGTCCAGTTCAAAGGAATTTCAATTCATCCTAAGCGATGGTGAATTAGTTGTGGGAATTTTTGTGACATATCCTTAAGTTTAGTACGAATCATATTATCCGAGATCTCACAATGAGTTTGATAAACCTTATAAGTTGTCCGAAGTGCAAACAGTTTTTAAAGGGTAGGATAAACCTAGCTTAAAAAATTTAACCTAAATCTGTCGTAATCGCACGGCTAATAAACGACTTTAATTGAAGACGACTTACACATTTGTCGTGCTATTAGCCACCTCTCTCCGATCAACGTCACCATTCAATAAACTTTGGAAATGTTGTGACACCTCTATCGCAAGTGATAGGCAGCGACTGAATAATGTGTTTCGTTCTTTGATGGCAATGTCTGTGTTATGCCTAATTTTTTTGGTTAAATTTAATCTCATATTACTGTGTTTCGTATTTTTATCAGTAGAATGAGCGTAGGTGAATTACTTTTTACTTCTGGCTGATGAAGTTGAATTGGGAGTTTATCATACAACAGCTTCTGATAAATATTCGTTCGGTCGTTCGGGAATTCTCAAGACTTAGTTAACACCGGGGCTACATCATCGTTCTTGGTTGGATCTAATGGTACTGGTTTGTGGTACCACCGAGTAGATCTTTCTTATAAACCTAAGCTGAGCAAGCGAAATATATTGTTCCCGTCAGGATGGAGGAAGATCAGCCCTGTGAAATGAAGTCGAAGCCTACGTCCGATAGACCGTGTATCACAACAAACGGCCGCATGGTGTAGGTTCCTTCTGGTAACATGTCTGGTGCATGACGATGCCATTTGGTGCACGAATCGTGCAAGGTACAACCAGTGTCATATAGTATTGCCTTATATAAGTGAGCTTGTTGCAACCGCGTACTACTTAGAAGACTTGTTTTGATTAAATTTTCCGTCAGTGCGCACCAGAGTTGGCCTTTCTCTCTCCATAATGACAAACCTACTACTAATTGTCCATTCGAATTTGGTAAAATAGCCTCCGCTTTATCTAGAGCCACGTTACCTTTGATTGTCAGAGCTTTTTATTCGGGATACTCTGTTCAACAGAGTCGAAATGGAGCATTCTTCGAAATTTATCGTCCGAAGACAGTCGAGCACACACGTAATCCACGCATTCGGGCATTCCAGTTTCAATATGAACTGTACTCCTTAGGCACTACCAAAGAACTGTTCTTACAACGTACGCTTCCATTCTGATTTCTATTCTTTGTTCTTATACCCAAAGGGCCTTGAGAACATCGCCTCTATAAATCCCTTCTAGATGAGTCCAACGTTGCAACTCCGTTAGGGACGGCTGATCGACGTGCACCACAAGTAACTCGCCAACAATAATAAACTGGCTCTACAGAGATTGAATGCTAAACGCGACTGGGCAACATGGTATCATGTGAGTACCATGTAGAGTACGAATCGAGGATCGACATAGATTACTTAGCGCATCAAGCTT
The DNA here is from genome assembly GCA_014338405.1 of Paragonimus skrjabini miyazakii. Taxonomy (NCBI): domain Eukaryota; kingdom Metazoa; phylum Platyhelminthes; class Trematoda; order Plagiorchiida; family Troglotrematidae; genus Paragonimus; species Paragonimus skrjabini miyazakii. The sequence continues at coordinate 161,382 of JTDE01000617.1, forward strand.
GCGAGCTAGTCTTCCATCTATTAAGTTGTTATTTGAATCATCATTTATGAAAGTGAACTTCTCTATGGGGTACTTTTGAATGACTAGTCGAACAGATGCGAAGTCTAGAAGAGCAACTTTTGTACTGGTAGAAGTTGTGCCACAGTTGACAACCTCTTCGGTTGTCTTGGGCATGCGTGCTGTCACGACATCATTCATCAGAATATGGTGACGCCCGCCATTCTCAAACTTAAGACAATTAACACAGACTCTACATGATCTGGCAATGTGATTAGCCTTCAAACGAATAAAGCATTCTCTGCTAAGTCTGTTCTAATGATTGAGCCACGAAATGCCTATAGTTTAGAAGGTCAAGGTCATCTCGGTAAAGGGAATAACGAACCGGATGGTTGTTCAGGTCGATGGCCGAGCTAGAACTATATCTAGGCCTTTTGATGTCAGTTGTATCTGAAATGTTTGGAGTAATCGACTTCGAATCAGACAATCTAAATACCTGACCTTATTCACTACTGGCTGATAATGTTCTTTTCTTCATAACTGTTAAACTAAATTGGTTAAAGTGAACTCCCTGCTAGAAGTCATTGTTCTGAACCAACCGTAGGCCTCTAGACAACCGTCTGACTGTAGTGACCTGCAGATAACACCAGTTGGACTACCGTATGGTGTGTAAAAGACGTCCTAAAGTACTAGTTCACATCGTACATAGGGATTGTAATGACTTTTAACATTCACCTGCTTGTTGCATGGAATCGCGTTTGTTTGTTTGCTTACTTGTTGGCTTATGCGTGTCAACGACGCCCTATACACTTCCACTTTGCTTGCGTGCTCGAAGAATCGAACTTAAACTTCCCTAGTTATTCTGGCTTATCTGTATCGTTTTGTGTTCCACGAGACCTAAGATGATTTCTGCACAATACCGGTTGTTTGCATTTTTAATTCGCATCTGGCGTCTATTGCGTGCACCTAGGAATCGTTAATTTCGCACATTTACGCACTAAACGATCATGGGACAACCAAGAACGAATTCACAAATGGTCACAAGTCAACTGGATATCAGCTCATTGAAACAGTCGGGTGCGGATGGAGATGAGCACGTATCAAACAGTACCAAGAAAGAAAGCATCAATAGATAGGCAATGATGGTTATAACAAAGGCAGACATTTTGTATGTGCAGTCATGGTACATTATTCATCATAAAAACAGAGTAAAATCAAATTTCATGTCAACTGTTTACAATTGGATGATAAACCAACGAACTGAACACTCGACAACGCACCAAACAGAAAGACCGACGTGCCAAACAAACTTCACTAAATCTGTACAATGTGAAGATATGAGGACGATAAACTTTAATGGTAGGTGCTTAGCATCAGTGACATGATACTTAGTGACAGCGTCCGGAGACAGGCTATTAAAAAGCTATGGGGCTATGGTTTCATTCTTAATCAGAGAAGGAAAAAGCCTTAACTCCATTCTTAATGAACTAAAGGTACCTAAGAAAAGAATTTTCCCCAAAGTGCAAAAATATGTACAACTGATCATTGGTTAGAAAAACTACAAATATCAATTGGGAACCAAGAATTGTAGGGTAATTCTTTTAAAACTGAGTTTTTGATGAGAAGGTAGTTGTGTAGGAACAACTTCTCAGCTAGAGTTTGCCAACTGTGGAACTAGACAGCTACGAACAACTCGACTGACATGTCCAAAATTCACTATAGTTGGTATTACGCAAGTGTCAGTGGACAGTATGACTCAGTTTGCCACTGCCCTGGAGCACTCCTGAAGGGTCATTCAATTCATGCTCAACTGTTTTTACTCGTTTTTGTTGTAAGCTATCCGCTTGTTTGTCAGAACGCTGCTTCATTATGTTGGTAAGCCCCGTTTTTGTTTCTCGCTTCGTTCACTATTATTTCTAAATGGTTGTTTTCGTTACATCTGCAAAACATCTCGAATTAATAAAAAACGGGAAACGCGGAACCGTTGAACTTTATCTCACTTTTACAAACCTATGACCCTACGCATGCGAGTAGATGAAAAGCAGGAAGCGGCTACGGAAGACCACCAACATACAATTATGACAAACGAAGACATTTTCTCCTACAATCTAGATAGAAGTTAAGTTTAGTTTCTGAGTTTTCAAAAGGTCGATAGGCTATCGGTAACAAGAGCGCAGTTGGCGTTTAATAGGGAAGGTGATTGCTGACAATTATCTTGTGCAAAAAACGTAATCTGAACTGATGCCACAGTCCATGACCTTACTCAGATAAATAAACTGGAGGGTATGAATAAATATGTTCAGACCACATGTTCATTACATTTACGTAATCAGACTAAAGTATTATTTTTTGTAACCGTTTCAGGCTTGTGCTGGATGCATCACCACGCCACTGAAAACTGTGCACATTATCTGTTCAGCCATTGGTTAAAGTATACTTTATGTCCTAAAGTTATTCGTCTGTAACGATCTCTCTTTACTGAAAACCTGTTGCCCTACCCGAGGACAAGAACATGTCGACCAAAGACAAATCTAGGCGTAGATAAGTTCGGGAGCCCAAGCGAACGTTTTTCCACAAGCAGCACACCTAAGTAATTGGTTAAGACAACCCAGCAGCTGAGTTTGGTCCTTTCTCTGATAAACTCGGTTTTGGTTTTCGTTCACTCAGACTACGGTGTACACCTTGTTCTCCGCTCTATACAACAGCGATTTTATTGGGCGAAATTGCAGTTGATGGAAGACAAAATTCGCCAGCGGAATAAGCCATTTTTAACATGTTTGTGCCGTTGAATTAAAATTTTCAGATGAAGGATCCATCCCCAGTATTTATATTACAGCTTACACGTTGTAATAAAGAAGTTTTAATTTTACCAGTTTAGGGTACAAACATGTGTGAATTAAGGAACCATAAAAATAAACAAATCCACAGATTTCACCTATTTCGGACAACTGGAACCGGGTCACAGTCAAAAGAACACTACAGCCTGGGAAATACACAGATCCATTCAATCTGGTTTGTCAAACGTTGAAAATACTACGTAATGGAATAGCTAGAAATTCCACGTTTCATCATCCACGTGTTCTAAGACAATGCGCTAAGTTTACGCTTGTGCCTGTATTGTCCGTTTGCCAATACGGTCAATGATACAATAGGGGACACCCTTTTGACATAATATTGAACAAAAACGTTGCAGAGCCCCACAAGGTTAACAGAAAGATAGTCTAAACAATTTATAGTATTCTACAACAAACAAACTCCAGAAAAAAGTTTGGCGTGCACGTTGTACAAGTGATGGCTTATCTTAGACTGTTGGTACATGGGATCATCTGATTCTATGCAATATAAAATAAACCTCAGTAAAACTGAACTGCATATAGCATGTTACTCAATTTCGCTTATTAATTTCAAACGCTTGAATAAATGACATAAACGATAGATTTACCTGTTTGAACCATTCCTCTACACTTTACTTATCCGTTCATTTACAGTCGCAACAGCAATTACGCTGATATAACGGATGTGTACGGTATCGGATGATCAAACACTTTCTAAATCGACTGCTGCTATATATGACATGAACAAGAAACCAAATGAAGATCCGAACGTATACAACCGGCATCCTCAAAGCGCCCTATCCTAATTACCGAAAGATGTCGAATCGACAGATTCCGGAATGGAAATCTCCAGAAGAAGCTCTGATAGGACACAGACTACGAACGTCCAGCGATCTACTGTGCCCTTCCAGACCATCGACGGCTAACAGGAATTTTCCGACGGAACAGCAGTTCAATAGAAACATGGAGCTCAATCCTCATTTACGTACGTACGACCAGCAAGCTCAAAGGGGAAGTGTTAGGAGAGGAATCTCCTAACGAAGCAGCAAAGGCCAATCACGTCACATCGATTAATCGACCCGGCCCCGAGTGAACTGATATGTTTTAACTCACGCAGCTAATCAATCTCACTCAGTTAATTAGATTGTAGCTGCGTGATCGAACGTTTTTACGTTATCTGAACTGTCTTCTCGCGTTCATTTTCTGATGCCCCCTATAACGTGATTTGTTCTAACGCTTTGACTGCCAGATATGATCGTCTCGACTGATTTGCTATGCATCTTGTTGGCCGTGTATGGTACTCATTTCGCCCTATAAATTTAGAGCCTCTGTAGCCTAATTCTGACTCGTCTCGTCCTCCCAATAAACGCTGTTGTCGCACCTATTCGCTTTCTCGGTTCTGGGTCAAGCAATTGAGCGCGTACCAAAAGGAACGATCTAATAGAACGGTAAGTCCAGGTTCATCTTTTGCAAAACACATGTTGACAACAAGCCATAAAATCCACTTGATGGGCTCGTTCATCGTGCTGTCACGTGATACTCACTTCAAAATCTTTGCAACCGGTAAAGATATCGGAGCTTTGTGTACTTAAAACTACCCCGCACTGTTGGCTTATTCTAGTGACGACTTTTGCCCGTTATTGCTGTCCACACTGAAATATACCCTAAGTTTGCCATTTCTAGCAGGTACGGAACGATTCAGAATATGAATGTTGAGATACATATTGTTTCTTTTTGCTGCTCCCGTGAACCGGATAGAAGGATCTCAGAGATTTAAAAATCATCACTACAAGTTACTGGGTTAGGCACAGCTTTCTCTAATGATGCACTCATTCGCACACCAGTTGGTCATCAGTTTTCCGTAGTTTGATTGTATCGCATAAATAGCTATTAAAAATTCAATTTATAATTGGCTATCTACATCCGTTTTATTTGAAGTTACACGTAACATGTTTAAAGTTACAATTTGTTAATGTTGAAAAGTAAACGAGAAAAGTCAGCGTGATGACGGAGATGTAATGTTCCGTTACTTTCAACTGCTGGCCTCAGCGTTCAGGAACTGGTTAGCCTATAAATTGAAGATCGATTTGATTTCACTTTCAGTTGTGTCCAAGTTTATTCACTAACCTTCGTTTGATATTGAAACAAAAAATCTACCATCTTTCAAAGTCCACGACGATCATTTGTATCTTGCTGGTGGATTTCCGCGAATGTGATTATCATGTGAAGAGAACAGTAGCACATAATTACTACCATTTACAACTACTTGACTCAAACAGTTCACATTCAATCTGATATCGAATTCCATTTACATATTCCAAGAAAACCAGCCCCATGTTACATGCTCCCAAAACACTATATGAATCGTATTAACTCACTGGTAGTCATGGAATTTGAATCGACTTTTCGAAAAACAATTTACGTTTGTAGTGTTGCAGTAAAACGTTGAATAATGTGAATGCAAACAACACCCAAAATTAAACAGACCTTTAAGCTCATTGTTTGTAGTAAAATATGTACAAAGATAAAATTCCAGCCAGATAAATTTTACCGGACACAGTTTTAACTTAATTCATTTTAGCAATCCCATCCGAACAAGTTCAAACTTGTCTAATACCGTGGTATACATTTTGGTAAAGTTACTAACCAAAAACTGGTCATTAGTAACGTTAATCATTATTTTATGCAAAAATAGTATGACCCCAACATCAAGTAAAAAATAGCCACTTAGGTATTCCGTATTCCTAGTTTGCAGCATTATTCATTACCATCAAAACTACAGTATGCTTTCGTTGTAAACCCTCCTAAACGATACGCTGGTTCGATCTCGGTAGAGTGGTGCGCCCGATAAAATCGGATTCTCGTCCCGGTAATAAGTCACACGAAAATCTCGGTCCCGAATAGTACCGCGATTGTCCCGTATTCGCTCCCAAGACAAGCCAAAAGACGCGTTCAAAATAAGAAGCTTTGTTCCGCCCCAAAACGTGTGCGACCAAGGCGACAAGAACAGAGTACTTATGGGGTGCGCAGTGGCCATAAGAACATTCCGGAATCATAAACAGAGAAGGACATTTATCGGAAAAAAATAGTCAGGGTCACTAATGGGCACAACGGATTAAAAAGTCTGACGGGTAAAAACTTGCCAAGGCCACCCTGTCGGCCGCTCTGAGCACAGCTGACATGCACTCACATACATTGGGTAGCAGTACGTTGTCCTTCGCTCTGGTGGCACTTTTGCCAAAGCGCGTACACATTATTCAGATAGTCTGTTCTGGTCCGTCGGGTTCCTGGCGTTGTGGCTTGCCCCTTTTGTTCCTGAAGTCGCTTGTGAGTAGCAAATTACTCAGAACGGCACTGCCTGTCATACAACACTCCTCCCCTTCTGAGGTTCCTTGGTTCCTTTGCATCTGTTGACGAATCCTCTCCGACCGAGGCATTCTTGCATTCCGCATTATTGATCTTCTTCTGGTTCGCGCGCCGGCATTTGTGCGACGTTGCTAACTCAGTGGCATGCACTCGTTTCGTCTCGCCGTCTGGAAATTACCAAGTACGGACCTTTTCATTTAGGCAGAAGTTTTCTTAATCCTGGGCCGCTGGCATCCGTGTGCCGATGATCCCGATATTTTACCCTTTCTCCCTTTCTCCTTTCTAGTTTCGGTGAGCTGTTACGTTGCGGATTGCTCCCTCGTGCGTGCCTGCGATGCTTTCAGATGTCGTTTGGCTTGTCCTCTTTCAGAAACCAATTCTTTGGTGGATTCACTGTACTGTGGCCATATTCCAAGGTTCTGATTCACCAGAAGTCGAGGGGTTCTACCATACATCAGTTGAAATGGAGATTTCTTCGTGCTTGTCTGCACAGACGGCTGGTGGGCCAATAACACCAGTGGCAACGCAGAATCTCAGTCGCCTCCTTTGGCTGATTACCATTCTTTGACCGTTCGGTTAGTACGTTCAGTTAGGCCGTTAGTTTGCGGGTGATATGGTGTCGTTCGGATGCGCTTGATTCCCAGTTGTTGCATGCGTGTTCGAAACTCCTCGCTTTCAAAGCATGGTCCCTGATCTGTCAAGATCGCCTTTGGTACACCGTGGTTTGCTACGATGTGCTCCATCACCATGTCTCCCACCGTAGATGCTTTCTGATCCGGAACGCCAGTCGCTTCGATCCAGCGGGTGAAGTGTTCTGTCATGACCAGAACGTACTGGTTACCGCGGGCCCTCAGTGCAAATGGGCTCATAAGATCTATCGACCAAAGTTCACCGATTTCGGAGACTGATATTGGCTGTTAAGGCTGTTGGGCTCCCCGATTGTCGCTTTTCAGTAACTGACACTGTTGGCATGCAAGCACGTAAGCTGTCACATCCTCTTTCATCTTCGGCCAATATGCTCTTTGTGGGAACAGATCGTATGTCCTAGTGCATCCGGTGTGTGTCACTTCATGGCAGTTTGCTACCAGTTTCCTCCTCAGTTATCTCGGGATGACTACCACGCAAGAGCGCCAACACCACGCTTCCACGTCAATACGCCCGCACTGTTTAAGCCAACTTTTTTTCATTGGGTTGCGATTATTTTCAGCTCTTCATCTTTAGTATTTGAGGGGATACTCATGCCTCTTTTCAGAGTTTCAGTCACCTTCCAGGGGACCTTGTCCTAATGTTGTAGACGCATTAGTGTCTGTGGGTTCTGCTCCATTACTAATCCGTTGACTCCAAAAATCACTTTGAGGAGTTCGTCGTCTATCTGCGGTCGAGAAGGATATTCAGTGACGCAATTGCTCGAACCAGGCACATGATTGATCGTGAAGTCATATTCCTGTGAACGCAATACCCATCGGGCTAATTTACCTCTGGGGTCACTTACAGTCCTGATCAACTTTAAAGGTTTGTGATCCGTCTCCACGTGAAATTGTTGACCCAACAGGTACGGCCCCCACTTGTTCCGTGTCAGACGATTGTCAAACATTCCTTCTCAATGATCGAATAGTTCTGTTCCGTTGGGTCAGGACTCTGCAGGCATATTCCATTACTCCTTCCCTTTGCTTGAATATTGCTCCAATGCCATAGCCACTGATATCTGCTGCTAAGATGAACGTTTCTTTTGCATCCGGATGTTTCAGAGTTAGCTGATGCTCGTCCATCGCTTGTTGCACTCGCGTGAACGCCCTCTGGGCATCATCGGTCCATTCAACTTTCTTCTCTTCGAAGAAGTTTGTTCAATGGTGATGCAATGGAGTGAAAATTTTTCACGAACCGAATGTAGCACCCTGCTCGACTCAAAAATTGTCTCAGCGTTCGTTTAGAATTCGGAGCCACGACCTCTCTAATCGTCAATATTTTTTCCGGTAGAGGCCTGATTTCATCTTGACCCACTTTGTGTCCCAGTAACACCACCGATGATCGTCCGAGTTGCGACTTTTCGGCATTGATCCGGAGTCCTGAGTTCTTAATGCGATTTAAAACAGCATCTATGTGGGCCGCATGTTTCGATTCCGTGTTACTGTATATTACGATATCATCTCCATATACCGCCACATTATCCAGTCGTTTTACCAGTTGAACCATCAGGCGTCGAAATATGAACGGTGCCCCAGATAGGCCAAACGGCATGGGCTTGTATTGATACTGTTTTTCGCCTGTCGTGAATGCTGTTTTCTCACAATCCGTGAGTTTGATTGGTACGTACTGGTATCCGGAGCCTAAGTCCGATACTGTGAACAACTTCGCCTGTTGCAGGTTGTCAAAAATACCAGCGACAGATGGTACTGGTACGACTGTGTTCTGTGTTACCTTATTCAGCCGTCTAAAATCCACACAAAAGCGGTACTCCCCGTTAGATTTCTTTACCAGGAGAATAGGCGAGTTGTACAGATTGTTGACTTCTTCGATAACATCTTCATTCAGCAGGTTCTTTACTTGCCTTTTCAATTTCTCCTCAAGTTGAACCGGTATCCTGCGGGGCCCGTGAGGTCGAAATGTTCCGGTTGTTGGTATTTCATGTGCAATCCAGTTGCAGAATCCGTACGGATAATGGTCGTCCCTAATTACCTCCGCGTATTTCTAGACTATGGACTGGAGCAAGGAGCTGTGCAAATGGGGTTTTTAGCTGTGTGTACTTGGTTGACGCTATCCTGTCGTTGTCCTGCGAGTGTCGGGGAGCCATACCTGGTTGACAACCTTTTGAGCTTCAAGTCAATCACAGCACCTGTTGTAGCCAGGAAATCGGCTCCAAGGATCGTTTGCCAGGTTTTTTGGGACACAATGAAAGGGCGCTTTACGATATGGATGCCGATACGCACCCCACACCTTCAACCGGTAGACTATGACCTCCAACCGTTATGATCATCATGGATGTCGGTTCTGTGTTTAGCTTTCCTGCACGAGTACTGAACGAAATAGCCGCACTGTTCTATCTCTCCGTCAACTTCAACCCTTGTGTGTACGGCCCCCTTCTCAAACGCTGACATCACTAGTTGACCCGCCCAACAAAAAAACAATCATGAAACACTTTATTTTTAGACCTCTTAAACCGCTGGGTTGGACAATCCTTCTTTCAGTGTACTTTTTCCCCACAGATGAGGCAGCCTCCTAGTCGATCGTTTTTCCGTGATGCTGTTATCAAGACAGCTACATCCGCTGCGAGTTGCTCCATTGTTTTCTGCTTTTCTTCAGTGTCTCCATGTCCATATTGAGATTTGTATCCACTGAGGTCATGGACATTACTGTTAACTTCCGCGTCATCTTTGTAAGCTCATCAGGGTCCATCGGCTGGGCGACCTGGGCAATACGGGCCTGATCGCAAACGACCGTCGGAAAACCTTCAATAAATTGCTCCGTTAACAACTGCCATCGTGGTCCTTGATCCAACCCTAGCACAGCCCTGTCCAGAAAACCTTGCACAGTAGCTGTGAACATGGACGGATCCGCTCCTAGTCCCAGCATGGCCGCCTCTAGCCGTCGCATGGTATCCTGGCGGTTTGTTGGGCTGTCAAACGCAGCCACCAGCGCCTCCTTCGCAGCGGCCCACTCCATCTCCGCGGGGCCTCTTCGCGCTGCGTCCAGCATCGTATTTGCCCTGCCCTCCACCGGCATCCGCGGGGAAGTCAGCTCCTCACGGTCGGTTTTGACTCCGACCAGTTTGGTCACGTTTTCAAAGTTCTCCAGCAACGTCCGGACGTCTCCATTTTCGAACGGCTGCGGCCAAGGGTATCTTCATCTTTGCGTTCGTCACCGCATCAGTTACTGTGACCGCAAAAGACGCTTGACCCGCAAAGTCGTTTATTGCACGAACTCCCGCACAGGTCATGTCAAACATGAGACCACAAACACGTACACTCATTTGCACAGCTGACATGCACATACACATTAGGTGGCAGTACGCCGTCATTCGCCCTGGTGGCACCAATAGTGCGTACACACTATTCAGATAATCTGTTCTGGTCCGTCGTTTCCTGGCATTGTGGCTTGCTCCTTTTGTTCCTGAAGTCGCTTTTGAGTAGCATATTACTCACAACGGCACTGCTTGTTATACAACAACGTAAGGTTTACAAGGTATTTTAAGTAATCACGTCTTAATTTTCAGGGCAGTTTACTGCAGGAATTCACTAGTTTTCAGCACTCATTCACATACTCCTTTTTCAAACAATTTGACAATCTTTAACTCCTGAAAAACCCGTCATATATATGTGAAACTATCTCATATGGTTAGTTCTGGAGTGTTATTTTAGTCAAATTGGAAGACTTCCTCTAATCTGACATATTTGCTTGCAGCTGATAGTTACATTAAACATTAACACTCCTCACAGCTCGTTCCATCAGGCAATTTGTGAATGTTTCCAGTCACCAATCACGGACAAACTGCAAGCCAGCAAAAGACATCACTGAGTGAGAAACTGGTCTGGATGCTTTTGCGCCCCACACACTTCCGCATATATTTTGAGTTTCTACAAAATGTTGTCGTCCAAGAATTGTCATGCCTGATTAACGCACACAGTTATTGGTACGTACATTCCTGTTTGATCCGGGTTTCAGTATAAACAAATTCTGTGTGGAGTTCTGCCAATATGTATATTTGATGGTTCCGCCTCAAATTTTTCAAGTGGACCATCTGTCAAACTTTCAACTGTCTCATTTTCTCCTCAACTCTACAGGTTTCGCGTCTCGACGTAATTTGCTCAACAAAACACGGTATATTTGGTTTCAGACGAAAATGGGATAAACGTTTGATGAGATCGGACCATCAGTAGTTCAATGTAAAACATATCGGCAATCGATAGAAACAAAGAGATATAGACTACGTATGCAAATTTTCGTCAACGCCGCAGTGCTCCACCAAATTACCAAACGGGATGGCAGTGCCTTTCAACCAAGAATATTAAACTGTACACTGTGCCGAATGTTTGTACTTTGCCCGGGCGCGATTAAGATAGATCCAGAGTTACACCAACATCGTGCCCTGAGATGGTGTTATTAGGAAATATGTCGCCGGAGATAAAAACTGTGGGACGCCCAGGAATGTTTTGGCGGTCAACTTGACTACTTGGTTATTCTAGCAATAACAAGCAAAAACCAAATTCTACGAAGTTTAATATGGTGATCTACTAGACTGTTTGTAAAAATATCGTTGCCTCGGAGTTAATCGTATAAAACAAGATACGAGAGGATGACACTAACTTCAACACTGCTAAAGTCACTTATTATGCGAGCCAATAAGCTAACTGTTTGCCAACTAGATTTACCCTGATTTTGTATAAACCGATCAAGTTTTCACATGACGTTATAAGAGTGGCAGCGCTTAAATTAGATGTAATCACTGTTTACTACGAAGCTATAAAAGTGGGCAAAAATGTTTATCCCATATCATCTAAGCCATTCGATTTGACATGCACTTCACATATGTAACTGATTTTTGCTGTTGTTATTGTTGGCGAATGAAGCAGGTGATAAATTAACATATGTATCCATGATTATTTTGTGCTGTGGATTACATCATCCAGAGAAAACATTGATACAGTGTGACAATCACTGATATGGAAAAGAAGTGCTGATAGCCCCATGATCTGAACTTATTTCAGGAAAGATTTTTTTCGGAATTTTCAATGTCTACAAGTGATCAGTACATAGAATTAGCTTTGTGATAAGTTTGCGGCCTTTAAGCGTCACTAAGAAGTTGTGATTGGCGTTCTTGCAATAGAAGAAACACCGTAGTCAAATTCCACACAAGTTAAACTGAGCTTCTCAAATGCATACGTCAGAAAAGGGATGTTTTGCCGTAACGCAACTGTCGTATAAAGGTAAGCTACAATATGACAGTTGCTAATAAGAACCGGAGTAAATACAACGTCCTAGCAGTTTGGACGTACAACTTTCCAACTAAGATAAGCAAAAATTACACAACACTTACAATTGATCATAGCTGTCACATTCTAGTAGACTTTTCAGGCAGTCCCTATCGAAAAGAGGCATTATAGTCGAGCTTCGCTCCTGTCAGAGCTCTTCAACAAAGGATATATTTACTACACCCGGGATTGGAATTCAGGCCATATTTTTTTGAGACAACCATGTTAGCAACTGCTCCATTGACTCTACAGTACGCACGCCCGGACTACAGTATTGAAATACTCAACCACATTTGTTTGTGGATCATGCTCAGCTCGTCTGCCTAGCTCGAAAGAGGGCACATTAATTGTCCTGTTGACTAGAATTGATTGCCTTACGACGTTCAATTCTTACCATCAAAATTTTCTTACTACTTACTAATAACCATTGAGGACATCTAGGATTACTGATGAGTAGTCGGGGATTTGGTTAATTTTAAATTGAGCATCACCCATAATCGATCGTGGCTGTCACATTCCCATAGATTTTCCAGTTGCGATATATCATCTAGGGGATATTTATTCGAATGGTCATAGAAATCTACACCACAAGCATAGGCTACTTTAGACGCAGAAGAATTACGCTAACAAACATTGCTTTGAAACGCTGTAAAAATGAAGCAAACCTATGACTTGGTATCTGAATGAATACAATACATCCACGTTTTCATTAACGTTGTAAATCATTCATTCCTCGTCTGTTTCCATTTGTTAATGATAACGTGCAACTTAGCAAGAAAACCACCATATAAAGAATAGAACATGCTGTTAGTTGGTGTTCCTTGCATTAGTCTGCTGCAGTTTAACCAAAACGCTGGCTACAGAAATAGTAAAATGAATAGCCATATAAGTACGGACAGATTGTGTATTACATACGATAGTTAGTAATAGCCCTTGTGAATTAAATAAGTTCAGTGCATTTTAAAATGTATTTTGATGATAAGTTTTGTAAGGCAAAGTGATGACTATAAATTTATACGCTTGGAAAAATATTCCCATCGTTACAGATTTCCGACTTTTACAAGCAGTGATCGAAAAATAATTTAGCTTGTTCAGTGTGAAATTAGTCACAGACAATGAGCAGTAATATCGAGTACCTCTTGCAAGTGTAAAAGAACAGTGAGGCGCTAACTAAATGCAGGGAAGCGCCTACAGAAATTAACATTAATCTTTCGCTTCCGGAAAGAAGAAAATATCCGAAAGTAGTCGGAAGCAGATGTCATTTAAGACTGGTACACATTTACTATGAACCAACCATTACATGACTGACAGCACAGTTTGAGACGTGTAGACCGTGCTTTTGAGTGTAGGCCGTTAAAACAGTGTTCTCCCACATACCATAAAAATCCTCTCTGGCAATAAGCGATGATATTTTAGTAGCGAGGAAAGGTCAAGCTGGAAATCGGATTTGTTGTAATACGATGAGCATACTTATTGGTTGGCAGCTTTCGTTTTGGACTAGTCTCTCGGGGTGATCGAAGCTAAAGGACGCTTTCACATAACACTCACCACAAGTGGCTTGCACTGCACCAATTATGGTTTCACCCACATATCACGTATCCAATGGAGACCCGAATGAATAAGACCTGGATGTGTATTTTAGTGGGGCCTTTGACTTCAGCCGGCCAATGCTGGCTAGCCAACTGATAGGCTAAGGCAAAACTGAAACCCCTATATCTCAGAAAATAAACAGACCCCAATGGTAATATCTCAACTGGGAAGAAAAATATTGAAAACATAACGCAGGAAGTAGTCCAATATGGGAGTACATGTTAGTGCACTTTAGAGATTGAATTGGAAGAAAACAGGCATAACATTCGTCACACAGTACACCAACAAAACAGAAGAAAAGGAAAGGTAGTGTCACAGATACCCAGGTTTCTAAAAAGGGGAGCGGATGAGTTGTTAAACGACGGTAGACGTTGGCTGAATTGAGCAACAAAAAATGAATACAACCGATATGATCTATTTGAGTCTAACGTACTCGTCATCTCTTCGCCAACGGTGCACTATGAGTACGTTGATGAGCTACCTGCCCGAGGCGGCTGACGCATTCGTGGCCTCGTTGATCGTAGCAGCATATAGTCACGTCACCACGACCTGTGGTACCTGTGGTTCCTTTGTGTACCACGTGCTTCATCTCACCGCCCCATAACTGTTATTCATCGAACTTTTGGACAATCATCTGGATCATACGTTTCCAGACTCTCCGGTCCAGGACTAATTCTCCTAATATATAAAATCAGTATTACAAGCTGAAAGTCTTATCTGGATAAAGTCCTGGTTTCTCCGCTTCTGACCATCAAGAGTTCGCTTAACTGACTTTGGTTGTCCGTATAGTCGGTGTTTTGAAATGCGGTCATCGCCCATCCGACAGACGTTACCCAGCCAACGACGCCGATTAAACAACAGCATGACTTTGATCTGGTCCATGTCTGCTCGCCTAAGGGCCTCAGTGTTCGAAACCATGTCCGACCGCCGAATATCTAAGACGCACCTTATACGTTGCAAATGAAAGCGGCTCAAACAGCGCACATTTCGCTGATAAAATGTCCACGTTTCACCGCCGCACAGTAGTATAGACAACACCATTTAGCCGTAGACACAGAACTTAGTGCTCGGTTCCAGACTGTGGTTCTTCCAGACACGTCTTCCAAATCATTCGAATGCATCACTAGCCTTTGCCACACGAGCTCTCAACTCGCGGTCCACGGACAGATCGGTGGTCAGATTGCTGCCCAAGCAGCAGAAATTCGCGCAGCTATCGACAACGGCTCCAATAACGCGAATTTGGGGTGAATGTGCACAGACAGCACCTCCGCCCGGGGAAGGCCGAATGAAAAAAATGTTTTGTCTGTGCTGATGTCCAATCCAAACTTGGATGCCTCGGGCAGGAAAGCCGTGGTCAGTCGCTGGAGTTCGTCTTCACTTGTGTGAACAACGCGCTGTCATCTGAGAACAGAAGTATGCGCATCGTTGAGGCATGTAGCGAGGTTGAGGTTTCAAAACATCAAGTATTCGGCAGGTGCCCATTCGTACGGTATTACATCTCAGCGCTTTCCTCCCAAGAGTCCTAAAAAGCAACTGTTAGTATGGCAGTCACATAGGAATCAAATAGAGCTAGGGTTAGATCACAACCCTGCCTCACGCCAGTGACAACGTCGAAACCACCAGAGGTCAATCCATACAATTGTACTTTCGCCTCCATACACACATGTAACATTCTAATCATATTGAAGAAATTACCTGAACACCCAGACGTACCAAACACCATCCACAACGCTTCACGGCTCACGAAATCTAAGGCGTTGGTGAAATCTTCGCAGAGAGCATACTGGGGTTGGTTCCGTTCCCGCATTTCTCCTGAATTTGTCGAGCAGCAAACACCAGGTCGGTCGTACTGCGACTTGCCCGGAATCCGTATTGCTCCTCATGAAAATTGGCCTCAAAAACGTTCGCATTCAGTCGGTTCAGAAGCATTCGTGCAAACACTTTTCCCGCACAGCTCAGCAGACTAATGACCCTATAGTTGTCGGGGCACTGCTTGCTTCCCTTACCTTCAAACAAAGGTATGATAAAGTCACCCTGAAGATATGTGGTATTATTTCTTGCTCCCAGATGGACTGAACCAGCTAGAACAATGCGCGTAACAACGCCGCTCCGCCGTTCTTTAGAATTTCATCTGACGATCCATCCTCATCTACAGCCTTCCAATTGTGCAGTTTCCCGAATGCTATCTGCACCTTCGGTGAAGATTTGATAGACTGTTGCGGTAGGCTGTTCACAGTGACAGTCCGGAAGTTTCTGGCGTTTGAGACCGATCGTTTCAGTGGCTGCCGTCGTGATCCGTTCCTTGATGAATTGCCACATACCCTCAGGAGTAGTAGATAAAGAAGTGTCGTGCAGACGAGCGACAACTGCACGCTGGAAAGCAGTCTTTTTCTCACAGTTATCCAATCGTTTGATGTCCAACTTCTGCTGTCGTCCGGAAGATCTAAAGTATACAGACTTGCGCACATGGATGAATATTTTAGTCCCGATAAGCCTATGTTCTGTGCTACATTCAACACCGCATATCACCCGCGTAATACGTACTTCATGAATGTCGCGATACCGCACAATCATGTTATCAAGTAAATGATAGTGATCGCTTCGTGGGTGAGTCCACGTCGTGATGTCGATCGCATCCAGCTGGACTCAGGTGTTTTTGGTGGCTGACTCGTGAATGGCACACAGGTGAGGGAGATGATCACCGTTATCGTTACCTGAACCAGTGACATCAGGCCCGAGGATTCCCAGCCAGGCCGATTAGTTGCAGCCAACTTGTGGGTTTCAGTCACTCAGAACTAACAGTCAGCCACACACTGTAGCGGACAACTGATCATAGAACTGGTCCTTCGGATTATCGGAGTGACTCGTAGCTAGACAATAAACATCAAGAAACGTGGCAAAATTGCCTCGATCGAGTCGCCGGCAAAAGGATACGA
>JTDE01000617.1:182458-205160 GCA_014338405.1 Paragonimus skrjabini miyazakii
TATTAGGCGTGTTCACACGACCATTTGGTTCTATCTAATGCAAAACCAACAACGCAATGATCAGCAGGGTTTTCTGCTGCGAACGTGGGCTGTAATTCACATCCCAATCTTCATAAGCATGCGCTTTAATGATGAGTTTTAACAAAGGAGAAACTCGAACCAGGTGTTTTTTTGGATAAGAGATGGCTGAAAATTCTACCTGAATGTGAAAGCTGCAACCAACAATGAGTGACGCTCAGATTGTATATTTTCCCGATGGATGCATTTGTTCGATTTCTGAAATGACTACCAAACGGATAAATTCGGGTTGCTTACTGTTTTTGTCCTTTGAATTATACGATATTCCACTGTTGAAACCGGAAATCTTTGTTTAACCTCCGAGAACTATTTTTACAGCAGCTTATCCAAGAGAAGTGACCTGAAGCAAATCATTTTGACAGCACCATTCAATGACGTCATTCGGTTGTCAGACGTTCAGAGACAAGGTAATTTCTCAAGAATATTCTTGAGGATGCACCGGCTACAATGACGGCTTGTTTTGTCGTGAGCAAGAAACGTTTCACTAAAATACTCGCCTTGGATAGCCGTAGTAAAATCTTGATGAAAGGGATAAACTGGTGCCTGGTATCTGTGGAAAAGTATCTTTTTCCTGTTGCTAATATGGACATACTTAACAGTGTTCACATATTTGTCGGTCGAAAAATATTGTACTCACTATCAAATATTCCAGCAGTCAAACCAACTGTAAATGAGGTACTTATCCGAACGATTATTTATTTTATGAGACTTTGTTCCAACAACTCTGTTTTCTCAAAGATTCGGACACGGTTGTCGTTATACTGCACCTTATCCCTCATGCAGACCTTGTTCTTTTGAATCAGGTAGATTTGTTATGTTGCGCCTAACAAACAAAATCATTTTGTAAACAGTTAAGGTAATTTGTTTGATAGTAAAAGTTACTGACTTTCTGATACTTACAAAAACAAGGAAATCTTCCATTAGACTGATACATGGATTATGATAAATGTTTTATCACTCTATGAAACCACCAGTTTGTATTAGTTGTACACTAAATGTTTCATAAAAGGTCATAACATGAATTTCAAACGGCTACACAGTGCCAATGAGGAAGTCTACATGATCCACTAGTCTTTGGTCTAGGAGTAATTTTGTGTGAAAACAAATCTCGGAAGTGTTCTTTTACTAATCCTCAGTTGGTTTTGTTAACAGTAAACCAATACCCTAGTTATTCACTCTAGTTCTAGAATCGTTTAAAGCAAAACATATCGTTAAATAAAGTCAAGTGCGTATCCAGTTCATCCTACATGGGTTTTTTTATATAACAAGATTGAACACATTTTCCCATTCCTACTCACTTCAGTGGAACGTTGTTAACGTTGTGAACAAGTGATGAACTTGCTTCGTATGCGTAATCAAAATATCTTGCTATGAAAGGCGTGTAATTTGTCCTATTGCGCCATCGTGGCGGGCATATTGATCTCTCCCAGATCTGATCGTTGCAGATTGATGGAATAAGGGATGTTGGATCTGTTGCAATTAGTCTGGTATATTCGTCCTATTTTTTGGGTATGATTCGAAGCACTGAATCCGCTGAGGCATTTTTGGTTTGTTTATAGAAAGCCGATTCTAAATTTACGTCTATTAGCTTTTGCTATTTGCAGTAAGTCATCATGGTGAATTTGTTTTGCCATGACTGCACACAAAATGTTTTCTTTCTCCTTATCTATAACTATCACTGCTTATCTGTTGAAACTTCTTTCTTGGTTTTGTTTGACACGTTCTCACCTTCATATGCACCCAATTGTTTCAATGACTATTTGTGTTTAGTTATTTCATTTTGAACGTCTTCGCTGAGTAATTTATGTATCCGGTTGTTTTCCATAAAAGATGAAACAGTATCTTTAGTATAATTTTACTAAACAGTACCATATAATTTCCAACCATTTCGATCGCCTTTTCTGATGACTTTTGGACTTGGAAAATAGTCCCGTTAATCCAACCGTTTGAATAAGCGTTATTGGAATTGTCAAGTGCGCGTTAGTGAGTGAATTATCCTAAATCGCCGGGAGCGATTCAACAGTGATTACGAGCAGATTTCATAGACATGCTATTCATGTTCACTGCGTACGTTTTGAATTGCGATTAACTTACTACATGCGCACCTACTATTTCATAACGTGTTCTTAACGAACCAAGCTCCAAAAAAGAGCTTTTATTCTCTCAAGGTGTCGCTATCAAAGTTTTGTCCACACAATTTTGTCGTTGATGAAGATCACATATCCCAATTCAGAATTACTGCCATAAATGTAAGCCTAAGACAGATCAACATTTTTCCTCGCCCTTGAGTTGACCGTAATTCAACTTTATAAAGCATATATTGAGAAAGTAAATGTGCATACAAATACTGACTTACAGTGTGTCAACCTCGGACATGCATACAACCTCAAGCGGAGTATTGGTACTGGCAGAAGGCAAGCACATCTGAGAGAATCCGTTTAGAGTTTAACCGAGATGACTGTAAGCCAGTTCAAGCTCCGGTTTTTCACCGATCGAGTATAGTTTTCTACACCTCTAACAAATAAGCGCTCGTAGCAGTGTCAGACAGTACGTGCAAAAGTGACCAACATTCTGAAAGGATACTCTGAATGCACAGTATCTAGCTCATTTGAGACACAAGTTTAATAGAATTGCCTTTGGTTACAGAAACAGGTTTAGTAGTGGACGAATTTTTGTGTGTGTGTGAATAATTCTGCATTTTATAACTAACTTCAAAGATCATTGTGATGAACTGACAACCGACCCAATGCACTTTGGTTGAGTATATTCACGGTACCCTCCTGAAGGTTCGCTTTTACGTGTGTACAACAAGACGTAGACCATATATAAACACAAACGAACAGCCAGTATGTTTATCCTGTGTGAGGATGTACAGTGCAAATGCGCAGTTTGGAAAAAGCTTCAAAGCGAACTTGTCGACAAATTCTTTTGCAGGGGTGCAGAATAGACTTGCTTTGTTATCTCTGAGTCGAATGTAAACAAACGTCAGTCGTCTTTTACCAGAGTCTCCAAATCTCGTTTCTCACTCCGAGAACGTTAGTTTTGTGTCGTTACGGTAAGATTCGATGGAATTCTGCGTGACTTTACAGTGATTCCGGTGGAATGCAATTTTTACGCTAACCCCTAAGACAACATAGACGATACTGTGAAGTTTTAAAAACTTTCGTAACAACCATAACGCCTTGGATGTTTATGTCAGTGCTGGTGAACGACTATTAATTTCAACATGGCCAATGGTTCAAGAGTAACTAGTAGGAACAACAGGGAACCCAGTAAAGACAACTGTGCTATTCAGAGATTGATGGAAATCCAGTCTGGTAACTATCCTGACAATGAACTTATGCGTGACTAGATTATCGTCTTGTCACCTGTGCAGGCTTCCATCGACGCCTTATTTGTGAAGTTCCATGCTCGATAGAGTGATAAACTCTGCTGCTAAACCTTGAAAAGTTTAAGCGTACTACATTAATGCGTAATCTTCCTTCAGTAGCTTCAGTCTAAAATATATGAACAGTGAGTAGACATGTGGCGCTTCAAGCTTGCTTAAGAAAACCATGCTCCGCCTTTGTGCTGTGTTAAAGTACGCCACTTAAAACCTGATAGCGGCATTCAGTAACTCCCTCATTACTTTGAGGACCATCAGAATTAAGATGATGAAACACTTGGGTCACCTGAGCCTTGAAATCTGAAGATAAAAGTATGCAAATTTCTTCGAGGCCTTCAACAGACTGCCCACTGATAATGAACGTTTCCAAAAGGACCACTAGTGACTTAGATAACTCAGTCGCGAGTTTTCTACATGAATGAGAATGTCGAATTTAGGTCGAGTGGGATATGTGACAGAAGTCCATGTAGTATAAATATCACCTGTGATAGAGAAGTAGATAATTTCATATGATTTGTCCTCTATTATCTCAATAATCACTCTGGATGAACAGTGAACTGTCTGTTCACGGTACTGACGGCTTCGCATGCGTTTTGATGGATCTATTGGTTGTTCAAAGCTTTGCATTGCCACCTTTGCACTCAGTAGTTTTAACCACTTCAATGTTTGGTAGTTACGGGTTCGCTTTCATCTTATGGGAAAAGTTCTACTCCCACTTATCTCGAATTCCTCATACAGCTGACGTGGTATAACTCCACCACTGGATGTAGTGTTCGTAAATACAATCGTTCTGCTCCATTGAAAATCGGGTCCATGTTGTGCATTTTAGGTCAGATAGTACTGTGATACTGCTTTTTTGATATTCAAGATTTCAACAGTCTAGGACAGACAGCTTGAACACAGGTCTTAATTACTTTAGGCAAAATCTCGAAACTGTAAGTGAAGGCACCAGAAATTGTTCTGCAGTTTCAAAGCTGCGAGTTGCACATGTATTGAATTTGCGACTGTTTGAGTAAACCAGTATTCTACTGTATTCGTGAATAACCAAAGGAGTGGATCAACCATCACTGGAAGTGATACTCCTGATGACCTCAAAATTGCATATCACACCGTACACAGTGTTATAAAATCCACAGAAGCGTCCTTACAATACCCCCCCTGGCATTGAATTACTTCTTCCACTTACTGGAGATCAGTTAGTGGCCATCATGTCTGAATTGTCCCAGAGTATTCGATAAAGATAACCACACAATTCGATGTATAAAATATCATCGTATGATGCCAGTGGACGTTGTATTCTATGGTTCCTTTCTAGCCCGGTTATTACTTCCATTAATTGTCACCAACATATTTTGTCATTAAAACAGATTGTGAATTACTCATTATTAATCCCTAATAAAGATATGAATATGTAGCAAATTGCGTGTGAAATTATTGATAGAGAGAAGCATTCCAAAGCGGTCTTAACAGCTTATCTCTCTGAAGCACAAATTGCTTGGGTCTCTTCAACTTCTCTAAATGAAAAACACCACATGTTAATCTCCTGTAATACATGGAGTACGTTTGAGAGAACGAACAACCAGATAGTAACACAGTGAACGAGAACCAAGCAAAGTTGGCTCAGGAAATCAAGGACTGGCTGAGAGTGTCAAGGCAATATGTGCAATACTAATCGGTGTTCTTGGGAGTGTTTTAAACCGGAAACTTTCTTCTGATGTTCAGTTCATTGGCACGCTGCCATCTTAGGCTAGATATTCAAGTTTGTTAACCAGTCCTCATGGAAAATATTCAGCTGACTGAATACAGTGCAGAGCTATAAGCATGCTTTAGCATCCTGTTTACCCTCCCAATGTGAAATTTGGTTAAAAAAGACCAAATTTCCGTTTATTGTCGACGTACTAGAAGCGATCTTAGTTTGACCTATGGAACGTCACATTAACTGTCATCTCTCCTGACACACACTTTTGCACGTGTCAGTTTGACTTACTTTCTTCGATGTAATTTGCTAAAGGTACAACGAAAAAACGCCTAAATTGTGAAATATCTTATTTCGTTTTTAGAATGTGCTCGAGCTATAACAGCAACGTTGTTAACTCTTTCATCAAAGACTTGACATATACATCAATGGTGCTATTTCGAATTCGCGTTCTGCATAACAATCTGGTCAACTTAAGATGATGAGGTGCGCTGATTTTTAATTCTGAATATTTATGTACAAGTTGCAGTTACTTTTCTGTAGTTTAGTTGCATTTCCTAATATATCCCATTCCTACAGTCCTTACTGTGTCCCCAACGAACATTTTATTTGTACTATTTCTCTATTTATCATATGTACTTTTATTGCTGTTCACTCCAGTGCCAGGTGGACGTAAACACTGCAAGTTCTAACTAATCTGTAAACTTTAGATCATCCCTAAGGTTATAAAATATCCAACTGATGATGGTTCTTCATCCACCTTATGTGGTCTTGAGCACTCTGATGAACTCTGATTCTGTTAGGGATTCGAAAAATTCCAAGTCAGTAGACTTTGTTAGTATGTTAACTACCGGTATGGAAAGTCAGGGTCAAGGTGATTGAATGTGAGAATTTCGAGAACGTAAGTTTAAATCTAGAACGTTGACTTACGTTGTTACGGCGATGACTATGAACAGATGATGATCAGTAGGTCAATCCGAACAAACATGTAGGATTGTGAATCACGTGAACTAACTGGTAGAATGATTCAGGGAAACCTTGTTGTGCACGCTAAGAACCTTTGGATTAAAACTCAGATAAGAAGCTACATCAACTCCTTTGATTACCTGTTCGCCTCTGTGAAGCAAAATCATATTAGATATTTTCAGCTCATTATCTCTGCTGTTCTCCCAAATGCGTATATTATGTGCCACCTGTTATGATTTGTTCGGACTGAACGTAGACCATTCGCAGCTGATCGATTTTGTTGAACAACAAGGATGTTTTATTTTATAAACATGCAGAAGGAAACGAAAATATGGTTCGTTTTGTGGCTGCCATTCCCTACTTGAGTGACAGCAAGGCGAATTTGTGCGGATCATTAAACTGTGTCTGGTTTGTAGGCAGTAAGAACCAGACGCTTTCTCGTGCAATACTTTTGTGATTTGAGAGGGTATATAGTAACGTTTATTTGGACTCAAGATCCCGGGTCTGTCAAGGTGGTAGGCAATACCATAGGCGACAAAGAATCAAAAACGGATCAGTCTTCTTTCATTCTATTTTTTCTGTTAAAAGTTATCCGTATTAGTCCAGATCGGTTTAATTAAACCTGGTATACAAGCTTTGGGGAGCAATTTAAACCCATCGTGGAAAGATCAGAGAGGTCGATGAGTTATGTTGGGAGCTATGTATTGCTGGTGTACAGACCTCAGAAATCCTTATAACAGGTACTTCACGTGTGCTTATAGTATGCCTAGTATGCTTTGGTTTGTAAACTCTTTGAGTTACAGATGGCAGATGTTGGTGAGTAACAAAGAATTTTTGTTCATACAAATTAAACATCACTCAAAAATAATCGCACTTGTCACATTCTCAAAGACTTTTTCAGTTGACCCTTTTCGGATACAAGCTATGTGCTCGAGTTTCTTTCTTCAGGGACGCGTATCCTCATCGTGACCGAGATTCGAACTCCGGCCACGAGTCAATCGTGTTGACCGGTGCGCCAATCACCTTACCGTAGGCGTGGTTTGATAATCGTTTGCTAGTCCATAAACTGTTATTGACTGACCAAGATGCGATTGACTAGAAATCTGGAAAAGACGTACCTGATTGAATAGCGGGTGCTAGCAAACTAGGTTAATACTTATGGGTTAATTTTATGCTGTAGATGCATATTTGACCATTATCTAATTGAAGAGAGGCACCGAAATGAATTTGGGAGTTTAGTATGTAAGTGCCACATACGACGGGACTGAGTCCAAAGAATTCAGTCACACTTCCCATAGATTTTAAAAGAGCAAATGTTTTTCTTGTTTTCAATCATTGTTGAATAGCATGATCTCACGAGACAAAAACCTTGAGCATAAATTTAAGTGTCTCTTAACAGTAGCAAATTTTCACAAGTGTGAACAATCTCAATCTGTCGACGTGAGACGACAAATTGTTTGCTGTAGACAAACAACTGTTTTGCACTTGCATGCATAAATTCCGCCTCATTATACTCACTCCAGTTTCCCACCCGGAAGAAGTGGACTAACTGAAAATGCAGTAGACGGTTGAAAGGGTAAGCTGGCTTGAACGAATGGGAGAGTATGATAGAAGAACAGGAGCCATTTGAGATTATGTCAAACTGTTGACATTTGGTAGTAATAGTAGCAGTACTAGTGGTAGGTGGACCTACCAGAATCACACAGAGTCATAGACGTACATACAAATGCACTAAAACACAATAACACAGTTGGACTAAAATGTGGTAATCGGATGAGTTAATAATTCTACCCTGTGACGAGGGTATGGGAGGGGAAAGTTTAGAACATATATTTGAATGCCCACCTACCACGACAACATAAAGTGTTTCCCTTCCTTCTCATCTCTAGCAATATAGGTTTGTGCTTATGTGTTCATCATCAGACGTACAGACAAACCGCCATGCTACCACGTCAAGTGCAATTCATCAAACCTGTCTAAAATGTATCGAGCTGTTGATTGAGAATTGATGCACTTAATATGTATAGTTCACAGTGTTGTGTATAGATGTGTGAATAGGTCTGACTAACAAATAACGTGTGTTTGATCATTGTGTGTGTGTGTGAGGCATACATAAAATTTAAAGACTAAACATTGGGTTGTGATGCCCAGGTATTTTCATTATGAACTCAGCAGTAATCACTGATGTCCCAAGAAAACTTATTGAAAACATTTGGCACAATCGATTCATTCATTGCAGGACTCAGTTTGTTACGTCGAATGATCTCCAGTTGTGCATTTATCGACACGCTCTAATGTAATCTATTATCGCTAAGACGGTCCATAATATAAAAGTCCAAATTCATATTAGATTTAAACTGCATTTTAATCGGTTTACGAACGAAGTCTACAAATCTGTACCACTGTTTATTGTTTGTTCTGAAAACCAGTTTACACGCCTCTGTTCAGAAGGAGCATAAGCAGTAGAAATTAATTAGCAATATAAATTAGAAAACAGAGAATTCCAAGCGAGATGACTGTCAACTATAGGACACCGCATGATTATCAACAGTGAACATCTGACAAGTCCCTCTAACACAGTTGCAAGTATGGACACCACCATAGTCATTAAGTGAAAATGTTTCGTATGAAAAGATATAAAAATTCTTTCGAAATCAATGCCCCCCCCCCTCCGGGACACTGGCGAGTTAGCATAAATAAAGCCCACGCGCCAGGTCAGAAAAATGTCTTTTCATAGTGGAGAGCGAAGAGGTGGCTACTTCTAGAAGACCACGATGGTCCAATGTACAGTAGAGCTTGTCCATCCACGTCCAATGAGTTCCTTATTTTTCACGACCACGCTCCGGGAAGTTAATGTTTCTCAAAATGGTGTCAGAAAATAAGTCTATGATCCTGTTCGTCAGAGTTGAACAATAACTGGAGATCGGTGTCTATACTCGTGACTTGTGGAAAATGGAGAAAGTGACAGGCAAATTTTGAGGGTCCAGTTCGCTGAGGTGGATTGAAGAGTGGATGCAGTTGACTTGCGTCATTTAGAAGGCGGATCCACCGTGGGAAAAACAGACGGATTGTAATGTTAACGGCTTTGGGCGTGTTTCGATAGACTTGACTCCAAACTAGTGAGTTGAGGATCAGATGCCGTCTCAGAAGGTAGAGGTGCCGATGTGATTTCATACGCGGTTTGGTTGTTTCACCCGGTATTGTACGAAACTAGAGTTGGTGATTGGTGAATGTTTTATGTTTCTAGATGGACAGGATACCGAGACAGGTTACTGTGTCAGAGGCGCCTAGTGAGTGGATGATACCTGGGGCAAAATTAATAGAATCGTCAACTACAGCAGTTGTGTTATATTCATGGTCGCCGTAGATGACCGTGAATCTTATCTTTCAGTCCAAGTAGTACCAGAGCACTGGCGGCGGCTGCAAGTTTCTCGAAGAGACGCGTCGAATTCTCGGCTAGGGGGATCAGATTGTCGGCGTACGCGAAGCCACTGACCAGTGTATCGTGAGACTGGTAGCAATACTCCAATCGAGACAAAGCTAACACCTCATCCATTGCCATGATGAATAGCAGCGGCGACAGTCGGCCTTCCTGGCGAACACCCCGCTGGGACTGGAGGACTAGGCTTTCGAGTGTGGCGGAAGCGTCTCAGTAGGAATCAGCAATGTAGTGTGTTAGGATTGGAGGAACATCAAAAGCTTGGGTCGATCTAATAATCGGGTCCTGCGAGATAGAATCGAACGCTGTAGAAATATTACTAAGGACCGCACACAGGCTGGTAGATGTTAAGCATAAGATCCACAGCAATACATGAAGTGGTGAGGTCGTTCCGAGGCAGTCATCACAATGTACGAATGTGAAGTGAAGGGCGGGTAGTTGCAAACGTGTATTCCAATGATCAGTCAATATTTTGTGAAAGCAACGTACCAACGTTGAAAATACGACGATCGATCCCAATTCGTTGGGCGAGGAAAGGTTATTCTCTTTCGGAGCCAGCCTGGTACAAGAGCGGCACAAGTAAATTGAGTAAACTCCAGTTAGCAGGAAGAGGTTGAAATATCTGGTCAAGTCATCACCCTTGTACTTCAGGATTTCAAATCTGTTATATAATGATTCTTAAGCACTAACTCTTTGTTCCTTTATATATTCACAATGAATGTTTCGATATTAAACACAAAGTATTTTACTCACTGAGGCATTGCTGTGACAATCGGTTTTGCTATTCTTAGTAACTGACCGGATTCTATCCTTGCAGACCGCGGTAGACTTCAAAGTGTTTTCCGCTGTAGTTTCTATGTTTGTTTCAACTGGTTACTATGTGTGATCTTTTAGATACATCTCATGGTATCATACGGTATGGTGGAGCAAAATATGGAGTTGGTAGTTCACAACATACAAGTCAAGATATGGAATGTTCTACATAGATTCCAATAGGCTATGAAGAGAATGTTGAGGCCACAGTATGTTGAAATTTTTTCACGCAACTACCAATGGTTAACATACAAACCAGTCCCGGTTGGTGTCCGGTTCATTTGTTTCTGTGATATTGCGCTTACTCAGACATTCGCAGTCTAACGTCTGAAGTTTTACGCAAAAATTTGAAATATCATCTACCATCATGTACGTGAATGCCGATGCTTTAGCAAGATAGTATTTTGAACGGCCTCATGCTAAGCTTAACCAAGCAACCATCTAGCAAATCAGTTAGTTCAATGAAAAACAGTCAACTAATCAATCAATATTTACTACCACAAATGGAGCACACAGTAATCCTAACAGCAGGTTGATTTACCTAATGTTTTCTCGGCTATCTGTGCCACAGGCAACTTATTCAACCCACTATTGTTTACAAAGCACTTACGATCGCACCGGCCGCCAAAAATAGCTTTTTTCAGCTCAAACATTACTCCGTCGATGGCAAGACGAATTTTGACCGGATGGCAATGACCGTAATTACCTTATGTTTATTTAACTGAGATCCGATTTTACAAATGTATGACCGTGTGGTTCAGTGCCGAAGTCGATCAGATTGTAACTCCGACAGGTTTCTACAGACTCATTTCTTCATGATCGCTTAAGCTTAAGTGATCGAGTTCTTTCAGGTAATGCTTACTTGTTCGTTCGTAACCCGACTTTCACTTGAACGAAAAAGTCGTGAGAGCTGCTTTCGATAAGCCATTTCAAACACGCCCAGTTTAACTACCGTGTGATCCACTGTACCAGAAGGAGGTGGAGGTAGACATTTTGATGTGTTTAAGATGTGAGGACTCTTGAAGACAGCTGTAAATTTTGATCGTGTTTTTGTCTGCCAACAGTCATAGCTGTCAGGAACTATTCGGTTTGAATTATAGAGAATACTGATCGCAGCAAACCAACGCAGCCTAACCTTGCGTAATACTTAAAGATTTCAAACTTTAGATCGGTCAATCAGAATTTAACGAAATAGTAAGACATTATAATGCAGGATAAACAGGAGTACTTGAATAGGACTGCCTCCCAAACAAGCAACTGGGTCTAAAATGTTGGTTAAACGGGCGTTTAACTTAACTGAACTCCACGCATTCATCCGGGCGGAGGGATAGCCTTGAATCGCAGCAGATAAGCTTATTCGTACAACTTACATTTCAATCACCAATTTATGTGTAACTGAGAAGGAAGTTTCATTGACGGAACGAAGAATTGCCTTAGTTTCAATGTAAAGAAACATTTGGTTGGGTGGGTGCAGAATTCTATGTTATCTGAGCAGGGCAATGTAGACATAACGCGTAAACACACAGTTTCCCTAGTGGTTTAAAGCATCCTGACCACTGGTCACGTTTTCGATCTACTGTATAAACCCAGAGTCTTGTTATGTCATTGTAATCTACTTACATTGATTGAACATCATTCACAACTGACGACAGTTTATTTAGAAAAGATGCGCTAGACTCGAGTTTAGCTCCTTTTAGAGCTCGTCAGTAATTATTACACTTGTCACATCCGCGACCAGAACTCCGGTCGCGCTTTCAACAACGTTGACCACTGTGCCACTGACCTCACATTGAGCACCATTAGATCATTATATGTGAACGCTCGACCGCATTTGTCTGTGAGCAGTGCTCAGCAGTAATCCATTTAATTTGCGACTCGTCCAAGTTATCCTGACCCTTTCACCTAAACCGGCACTTTATGTTCAGAAAAACCAGTTCAGAAGCTTGACTCCTCCTGAACTTAGTGATCTTATCTAACTCACTGACTGATTATGTACTCTTTAATTAAGTAATCCATGAAACCATTCATATAAGTGTAAACTTGGTACTGTTTTCGGTACGAAGTGCTTGTAGATGATACACCTTGTGGCCTGGTCGTTTTCTTTGGACTACAGACGCAAACCAACTGTTTTAGGTGGTCATGCACAGCTCACTACAAATATGAATAGTAACGAGTAGGCTTTGGTAAAAATATCCAACAATAAAACAGTTAAAAGCAATGGAATATCCAGTTAACAGGGTAACCGAAATAAGTCATGAATCAACGACTATTGTGCATGAAAACTTGCGAGTCACGTTGGAGCACAACATGTTGAACTCGGCTTGTTTCATTTGGCCAACAGTGAAACAAACTCAACTACCAGTGGACAGTATTGTTCCAAAAAATCGTTCCTAATAAGACCAAGAGGAAATAGTCCTAGAAATACCAGAACATATGGTAGGTTGTGGTCTGGTCATAGTAACAAGAAAATCAAAATTGGATTCAACATAAAACCAAAATAAGCTGACTGAACGTGAACTCACAAATCGGTGATGTGCAGCAACATAGTGCTGTCAACTTTCATTAGTAGAAAATTCACTGTTATACTGTTACTGATCTGGAGGAATATCCCTTGTGTACGGGTAGCCAGTATCGCCATCACGACCATTTTTGTCTGTAAGACAGACCATCATTCTGGAACAACCAGTGAATAGGCGTTGTGAACTACTTAGGTACGATAATTTGGCTATGCATAGTGTGAGGTCAGTGTGTCAGTAGTGAACACGGCTTCCTCAAGGAAGAGTGAATCGCAGTCAAGATATCGGTTGTGCCAAGGAATACACTACAGATGGGCCTTAGCTAATTCGAAACATGAATACGGTTCATCGGAAATCTATACACCTGTACTGAGAGGCTTGCAAATAATAAAGAAGTCAGTGACTGACAGTAGTTTCAGAAGTTCTTCGTTATCATTGTTTCGAATGCCGGTGATAAATTAGCGGAGTGGAAGCCCAACCAGTTTATCAAACATATTATAAGTGTAAGTCAGCACACACTAATCGACAGCGGACTAGCACTGATGGTGAGAAAACGAGATACTCCGGCTCGACAATAGTTATTCCGAGATCCAAACCAAACTTGGTCACCTGTACTTGAAGGATTCGTCAACATTATTGTCCTTAACGATGAGTGAGGGTCTGTACAATTACCAGGACTGGAAAAGCTTGTACACTTAGCCATATCAATCAAGCAATTCTCGTGATGGTTCCGACAACCCTTTGGCGCGCTTCTCTAGTGACTGAAGGACAATGCGATTTGGACCTGGGGTTTCAGTCTCACGGAGCGACGATAAATATAAAAACGGATGCAATGAAAACGGGGTAACTGTTTCGAAGGAACCCATACTTTTGGTGCTAGATATATACACGGGATATGCGGAGCCGATGACGAACGTGCTAGAATGCTGTTTCTCCGAAGTGTTGTCAACGTCCCATTTGAGTTGAACATTCCACCTATGTGGAGCAAGTGAGAGATTCCAGAACGGCATTTGGTTTTGGAGATTGTGGTGCTGTGAAAAAGTTTTCGATATATACTAAACTTTTGGTTAGATTTAGGTGATATTAAAGCTTCTTGCTTTGTGCAACAGCTGCTGCCAGATTGCCAACCAAATTGTGTTGCTTTTGTCTTTTCTCGTCAGTACGTGTTCCAAGTTAACTACCTCGTGTGGATCCGAATTGAGTGTTTTAATTGGATTGCGTATGTTGCGTGATCGGAATATACCTGTCAACAACTTTGATAGTCGAGTTCCTGATGAACTGCAAACGACAACCGAGTGACAGACACATTGTGCCACCAGATAAACAGACACCTGTTAGCTGTGGGACCAACGATATCCATTTGACTTTGCGAAGTCCTTTACAGTGCCCGTGGTTACCACGACCACGAACATAGCTGACTCATGAGTGATGAATCATGTGTTCCTCGTTGAATGGAATTTAATCAACCCTGTGGGTTTATAACCATTGTTGAATGAACCTTTAGAGCTGCATGGTGAAATTCAGGAACAGACGACGTGAGTTCAGCAGAAATCTCATTAGCCTCGAAATCAGTCTCAGATTGATTAAGGTTACTAATTAGCAGGAGCAGTGAAATTTTCGCAGTGATGAGCTTGCATACAGCGTCTCGTTGATCGACAAGACTGACGGTGATTGGCAGACATCTCCGATCAGACAGTTGGATGGCTGGTTGAAAAGTATGATGTGTAGCAGGGTTTCAAGCGAACTAAGCAAACCTGGATCACGCATCCTATATATTTAGAGTCATCATCAGTATACAAGGGTGCAAATCCACTTTTACAGACTGGCGATTGGTATGAAACACGGTCAAGCCTGTTTTGTGTATCTCCAATTCATTATCATCTATCACACACCAGATCTAATTTTTCTAACAAAGGACAGTCATGATGCATCATGCACCTCTCGAATCGTCTCCATTTTATTGGGAGTAGATTCGGTACTATTTCGAATAGATCTAACGAAAGTCAGAGCACATTACCCTAACTGGTTTCAAACACTGTGAGCCTTCCACTGTAGAAAATTGATCGAACTTGGCGGTTTCTGTGCTTGTCACACAATCTTAACCGGTTGTGAGTAAACGCGTGTTGCAAACAGACGAGTCACGTGAAATACTAGATAAAGTAATACTACTGTAAACATGTGAGTAGAGTAACGTGAAATGTCAAATTGGGCTTCACAAATACCGTATCACGACATTCGAATACGAATTGAATCAAGTGAGCCAATATTTGCAAGTTGTTAACATTTTTACGGTAGTTTAGACAGCCTATTTACCGATCCTCTCAAAAATATCACATTTTGATTCATGGAGAAGTACTTGTCATAAACAAGTTACATCAACCCACATGTGTTTTCTTACAGTTCATTCCAACCTACTCAATAATCACATTTGAAAGATGGAATGTTTTAGAGAGTGTGTTGATTTCATGTACATATTTTCGGGCCTTAACTAGATGAAAAGGTATTAGTAAATGAGAATGGATGGATGAATATCTGGCCTCTGTGCATAATTGTTAAATTCAATACTGCTCGTGTAAATTGTCAATTTGAATAAACAGGCTGATCTGTACAAATGTGCAAACGAAAAACTCAAAACTGCTTTCTGTGAAAATACGCTGATCTAGTAATCATCCTGGACATTAAAATGAGATGCATTCAAGGTTGGGTTAATGTCCTCGTATAGAGATACTTCCACTGTGAGGAATGCCCGACCTCCTCGACAAGAGACAATAAATGTCTTGTTAGTACCAACTGATGGCTTCAATACTAGGACATTCCTCCAAGTTGGAATCACGGAAGTCATCAGATGTACCGTGCGATTACTGTCAAACACGTTGCATTCGAAAGCTGAATTCCGGTCACCCGCGTGTGAGATAGTCAGGCTTCTGTGAGATAGTCATGTTGATCGCTACGCTAGTGACCTCATTTCGTTTCTAAATCCGTACACGGGTTGAAGCTGAAGTTCCATTCCCATGAGTGAATTATCACATAATGCCATTACTGATGACAAAACCTGTACAATCGTTTACACGTTTACTGACCTACCACATATTAAACATATTTGGACGTTCTGATTCAAATAGAAAACTATACTAAATGTATCTCTGGAAGTAATAATCTGTTACAAATGTACACATTACAAGACTCAACTTTTACTACGAGCCGATCTATTGTGCTAACTTATACTTTATCTTGATAAGTAAACAATATTTCGATAGATTTGGTTTTCATTGACGATTACAAAACGTTTTCTTCAACGTTTGATTGTACGTTTGTGCCCATCTTCACGTACAGACTGTAGTCCCTGTTCGGTGACAAAATTATCGGTTGAAGTACTGTGATACATTGATTATTTGAATTCGCCTCATACAAACAAATTAACGTGAACAGCAGTTCTGGATAAAATTGAAGCTTTAAATATGATTCGACGCGGTTAATGGATGTGATGATGCATTGCATATCTTTCGACTTTGTGTGAGAGATATGTAATTATCAAATTGATCACTGCTATGAAAATCGTAACCATCGATTTATCCTGTTTACATACCGAAATGTGCGTGTGCATATCAGCTACCATTGTTTGGATGCGATCTTAAGTCGATTCCGGTAGTGTGTATCGGTTCTGACAAGCCACGCTACTGATTCTGTTCACGATTGTTCCGTGGTTTTATCCGATAGAAACACTATAATGCATATGGAATATATGGTTTTTCCCAATGGGATTTCTAACACCAATCATGGTTTGTTAGTCTTCATTTGTTTTATGGTTACCCTAAAAGCAGTGTAAGCTTAATAACTGTGCAGCGTAACACTGTACAATACTGTGTATACAAATATTTCCACATCACGCAATAAGCCACTTGTCTTAACACAACCGAGTATGTTGTCTTAAGCATTCAAATACTGAATTTTGCAATCATAGAATTTCACGATCATAACGATTGTAATCAGTTGATAATCTATCACGTGGTAACGGGGTTTTTCTGACGCGTGGATGAATGTCGGGTTGAAACGTTGATCGTGAAGTGTGCTTTAGTTCAGTGAGAACACCACTTCAACTATTCTTAATCGTTACAGAATGAATGGTTTTCCATTTGAGAGGATTTCATAGACTATCGCAGCAGGTTCACTCGTTTAACGACTCAGTCGTAACTGCGTATCCGAACGGACTGTTCCGTGTTCATTCCTTACAATTACGAAGTCTCTGTTAAATGATCCACTGCCCATCGTACAGTAACCATACCGCCTACGTAATGAAATCAAGCAACCAGGCACCAGTGGCTGTGCGTTCGTTTGATCTCTCGCTCAAGCTTCCCAGTTAACTATGCTGAAAATCTGTCGGCGCTGTAGTTCCTGATTCATAGTGATGCACATTCCAGTGCGATTCTACCTCTGTCGGTCCAGGTTAACTTTTTGTATTACTGGTAGCCTATTAACTACCCCTTGTATACATATTTTTACTCACTACAGATGTGCGTATTACGTTGAGAATAGCACGTTGTTATCGTTTGCTCGAGAAGAACACTGTTTACAAGACATGCCCTGTTGCATGCACCAAGTATGCACCCTATTGTGATGCTCTGGAAGGAGGGACAGACCGTTGCGCTTTACATGCCACGTGAGCTGGTTGGATGTCCGACTCAAACTTAGTTGGTAAGTAAACGAGATACTTTGAATTATTACGTCTGTGTTCATGCTAGTCAGAACTACCAATGAACTTTCTAGAGCCAGTATTCTTGTACTCACCGGTTGGGAAATTTAAGACGTTATGATGGATACATTGATCTATTCACTGTGGATGTTGGAACTCGTCATTATCAAGATGTTATCTTGAAACAGAGCGGGAACTAACTACATCCGTAAACTTAGGCTAGTGACCATTTATGTTGGATTTCAATGATGCCGGGTGTTTCGACACAACTATGACCGGCCTTGTCTTCAGCGCTATAATTTTGGTTGATATGATTTCACGAATTCCGTAGAACTGATATCTGTAGCCAAAACTGTGGCTATGACCAATTTGCCTACATAATCAGGAAAGCATGACAGAAAGAAAGCCATACGGGAAATATGCTTCAAAAGAGCAATCCTCATCTAATACATCTGACAGAGCGTTCTGCTGTGTTGTTCGCGTCGCTTTAGTTTCCGTTTGTGTAAGTTGTGAGCAATTGCTTACTGGATTTTTGGTTCATGCTTGTTTGTGTTGTTTCATTTTACAGGACTGTTGCTAGAACCTCTACTTCGGAAGAGCACAGTCCCCCGGTGTCTACACGTCACCCCAAAGATGGCCCACAAGTGTAATGGACAATCAGAGTAGAAACGGCCGGTTTGTATGTTACAGACGTTTCGAAAATATATTGAAAGTCACTGACAAAATGAACCATCCGTGTACCCGTTAGCTAATCTCCTCTCACTAGTTGAAGGATATACTTCCAGCAAATCACTTCACTGTTGTTTGTAGTGTTCTTTCAGCTGAATTGTTGCTATTGAGTAAAAACACATTGTATTGTTCAACAAGAGTTGTATACACACTTTTGAGCAGACTGGTATTCAAAAATTTATGCTTATACATCCAGACAATAAACAGTGTAATCGCGATAATTTGTCCGATATGAAACATCTGTTACAAAGAAGTGTACAATGCAAAGTGTTAAGAGGAAACAATTTTTGAACGAAGTCGAAGAGCATATGAAACAAATGGAGAACGAATAAATTGGGACAATCTGACAACTAGTCTAGAAATGACCAGTTGAGTTTATGGATAGTTACAGTTACACGTATTTCTTCAGATAGAAATGAGGGAAACTGTGACGCAGATAGGCGTTAGTAGCTGGCTGACTGGTGTATTAGAAGTATTTACGAAGTCACAATCAAAAAAGTATTACAAGCTGAACGTTGTGATTGATGCGAATATCTGTGGGGTGGACAGGCTATACGTTTTGTGGAAAAACTCTAAAACCTGAACCAATTTTCTGACAAAAACAAACTTATAAACCTAACCACACAAACAGGCCTACAACAAACTCACCACAACATTCCCACCAGTAGAACACCACGTCCCGCCAAACGAATCCTTGTCCCGTTGTTGCTGCATCTTTGAGAAGGAAGCAAATCATGTCACCCTTAAAAAAAAGAGAAATTTTATTGGATCAATTGACCGTCTATCAATTTAAACGTTTTGATTTTTTCAGAGGCGAAGCTACTCACATTTTATCAACAAATGTTTCGGGAATTTCTAGTATGTTACACTTAATCGATGTCCAGTAATACATCGTTTATCGGAGCTCCGTCAACAAAGAGTACAACATTGTAGGTCAGCCGTGAGTTGTTTGTCTCACTCATTCCAACTTGACAAACTCCGGGAAATCAACATGTAAATTAGGTTTCACATAAATTGTGGCTTCGTAACAAGTACCAAGTTATATTGCCATATGAAAACGATCGTTTCGGAGCAGTCATTGACAACACTACACCCACACAGTGGTCACATACAATCATATGACTTTTACTACATATCAGATACATATCAGATAACTGCTGAGAGAAAAATAATTTACCTCCATAACGTACGCCACGCATGTGGCTACCGATTTGCAACCCCTGCGGCAAGCGTCAGCGTTCAAATACCGCATGGTAATTGCGGAAACTTCTTTAATGTTTGGCAACGTCGATCCATTTCTCCATGTGATTGAGGGACACGTGCACGACAAACAACTCTCGCATTGTCCATTCGACGTCTTGTAGACTAGACACATTGCAACCACTGAATGGAGCCAGAACATTTGCAAAGTGTGCATGGCTCGTTTGCTCCTCTGGAACAGGTTCAGGTAACCAAGTTCTA
This sequence comes from Paragonimus skrjabini miyazakii, assembly GCA_014338405.1. Classification (NCBI taxonomy): domain Eukaryota; kingdom Metazoa; phylum Platyhelminthes; class Trematoda; order Plagiorchiida; family Troglotrematidae; genus Paragonimus; species Paragonimus skrjabini miyazakii. The sequence continues at coordinate 202,232 of JTDE01000617.1, forward strand.
TTTATATACAACCATTCATTTGTTCGTCTGTAGTGCATTGTTTGACCACATTGTTGCTTGGCAAGCATAAAAATGGTCTGGTTGAGGGTCAGTCTCTTTGATGAGCAGATGTAAAAACTTTCATGACCTGGTTATTTTAAATTCATTTGGTTTCTCACGGAAATCTCCACGCTTGCCAAAACATTTTACGTGAACAACGGACAATACAGGTCCATTGTTTGAAAGCCACGGAAACAAAGTAGCCTCTATGAACTCACCGTTGTGAAAATTTGCCCGTGTGCCAAATTTACTACAGTTTTCACGTCGCTCAAGATAATGTTGAATGGTTGACCTCAGGCACAATAAGAGTGACGTGAGTATCTACTGGATACGTAAATGTTCGTTCAGTAATTCAACCAAGTTCGTTTATGTAAACAACCAATCCGAAGTACATCACGTTTCCACATGACAAATTGTATACGCCCACATTAGAACCGTTCTGTTCACTGTTCATGCTAAAACCGATTACGTCACTGAGTTTATCCTTGGTTGTACTCAGCAAATGGAGGCGATTGCTCAAGAATTAAAACCTATAACCAGTTGTGGGTGAAAGCTACTTTACAACTGCACACTATGTATAGACGTTCCCTTGAAAGTGGGTGTTTGTTAATGGTGTAAACATTTCAGTACAAATTGAACAGCTGAAAACACTAATGATATCAGTGTAAATTGTTGGATCATGATAAGACACAGAATCATAAAAGCAAATGGGAACTTATATCTATTAGTTCGTATACTGGACATCAAGCTTGAGTTTGTCAGTCGTTTACTAGAAGTACTGTAAGAAGGTTTACTGTATATTAAGTATATATGTTTGGGCATTTGTGCAGCGAACGAGGTTGGTATGTTAACCAATTGTCATAAATACACATAGAGTAAATTTCGATGAAATACACCACACAGATGGAAGTCAACCGGAATGTTGAGGATGAGCATTTACATAAATCGTTAATTATGCAACCAGTTTCAGCACTTATGAGGATAAACCCAGTATTACTCTATAGTTCGGTGTATTCAATAACACAACTGCACAGGTGACCGCATACAACCTGTGTTCTTGTGTTTGGTTTTGTATGCAGTATCACACACAGACATCAAGCTTTTGTATGACCAGGCACAAAATGAGGAACAGTTTACTGCCGAGTAATCAAGTGATTTGCTCAACTTTAAGATGAACACCACTCATATTTGACCACTGGCTTCATGTTCATGTTCGTGTGGACTTTCCAAAAGGAAACACTAGACTTGAGTTTTGCACTTGTCAGAATTTGTCAGTAGTGCATATTCTCGCCACGGTCAGGACCAGAACTCGAGTCACGCTAATATGAGAAAACCGTGTTAACAACTGCGCTGTTGACTTCACACTAGGTACAACTAACTTATCATACCTGAACGCCCAATTACCTTTGTTTGTAACAGTCCAAATGATCAATGTGGCATCGATTGAGGTCGTTGTTTGCAACAATCCTACAGTTATTTCAATGTTGGAGGTATGTTTTTCATTTTTAAATATCTCAATACCATTTATCCGTGACTTGATGTCTCTTTATGACGACTCATGGGGTTTCAAGTGGGTACTGATATTTCTTTTCTTTAAAGTAGCCTAAAGTAATCATGACGAACCAGCACGATCATGCAGAGTGAAACCAGAATCGTCGTTCTGGCATCTGGACACCATATAAGTGCTTACAACTACAGGTGTACTAGTCAAGCAAATGTAGCGAACGCTATTAGAAGTCCTTGATTCTGAATATTTCAGTTTTGTCGCCTAGAGTTCAAGCAAAACCGCTGGTTACTCTCTATTTTAGGTGCTTCTGGTTCCATACCATCACAGATTCAAGTGGATTAATTGGTTCGTTCCCCTTTATGTCAATAAGTGAAAATCTGCTCGGTTATGTTCCGCATGTTTCTCAACATCGATGATGAATCAACAGTTTTCAAGACGTAGGCTGTCTCAGATTTGCAACTGTTCTTGCACTCTTTCCAGCCTTGTAATTTCTCTCTAACTGAACGTAACCTCCTCCAAAATCTGTCACACATAGACAGCATGCCTATTTTCGCGAATAGCTTGAGAGAAACCGGAGGCAGTAAACTCTCTTCAGACGCCGTCTTCATGGACGTTCCCAGTTTTCAGCCTTGTTCTGCATGACCACATAGGACCATTAGTGGAAGTTTAAGGTGTCAAGTTGGAGATTCTCTGGTTTATTTGTCAAAGAACGTTTGAGAGGAAATAAGATCTATTGTATTTTCAGATTCAGGTGGAGTTTCTTAGGGATTGGGTGGATTGGTTTCTTCTATGGTGAGTCTTTCTCAAACAGGTAACCTGAAATCTGAATCGTTGCTGCTACTTGCATGCTTCCGATTGATCTGGACATGACCATGGCCTGGTTTTGTGATTGAATTCTCTGCCTGTCATCAAAAGTAGGTGTGCACAAGTACCATCCCGTCTACGAGGTACACACAGAATATAACGGTACCAGAACTCAAATTAACAGCGGTGGCTACTTGTAGATTACCTTTACTTTCTTTAATTACCGATAAATGATCCCTAGACGATATTTTGCAACGAAAGAATCGGTAAAATATACCCTCCCCTTACTGATACAAACATTTCATAGGGTTTCTGGGCCCAAAACAACGTTGCTGTCTGCTTCTGGTTATCAAGTTTGAATGTTCTGGTTCGAAAGCAGAATTACCCTTTGTAGAATCCGCTGTGTTTCGACGTGAAATGCATCATTTCTATGCACGTGAATTCGGAAGCCTGCAAGGCGTACTTATCCTTTTGCGCTTCTTCCTCGCCACTGGAAATGCTGAACATTTTTAAATCACAGAACTTACTAGTAGAAAATGAATCTATGGCAGACGAGTGTACGGGCTCCTGCCTCATATT
>JTDE01000618.1:3072-13118 GCA_014338405.1 Paragonimus skrjabini miyazakii
CAGTGGACCCAACACTGACCCTTGAGGAACTCCAGCAGAAATGAAAGAGAGAGATAAAAGATCTGATCCGGTTTAAACTCTAAACGTTCTGTCATCGAGAAAAGAGGCGATCCAACAAAGAACCTCTCTTTGACTACCGTAGGCTTCCAGTTTGTGTTTCGGGGGGCCGTGTGGGACACAGTCGAAAGCGTTGACAAAGTCAAAGAAGACAGCATGTGAAATGAAGCCATTGTCTTTGGCTTTCATTAGGCTATCCACGTAAATGAGCATATTAGTTATGCATGACAGATTAGGAAGGAAGCCATGCTGAGTAAAAGAAAAAGAAGGTTAGATGTGGAGTGGTTGGGGATGACACGCTTTTACAAGCGCACCATCATTTCGCACGGGCAATTGTGTGGTTCGCCGGTATGGTGTTTCAAGGCCGAAACGAGTTGGAAACGGCCATTTAGGCGCGAGAAGATATTTTTCAAATTTTTCATGAAATATTAAAATGCGTATTACGGGACAAATATACAGATTTCTTCGAGTATACTAGTGGTGTTTCAATGGGAAAAAACAGGTGTACCTAAAAATCGCCCATATTGGCACTTTTGAGGGAAAAAATGTGTCGCCATTTTTTCGATAAAAGCATAATGTTGGCTTTTCTAATCGATTTGACGTTCTGAAACTGCTTCCATTGAAATTTTCGTGGTGGAATACATCTTTTCATCTTGCAGAAACGCTCAATTTGGCGCGGTTTTGGAGATATAATAGAATTTGTAATTTTCAACCACGTTGTGTTCACATCGCATTGTACACCAAATATCACAGTAATTCCTAATGAAAATTATGTCGCCACGGTTGTCGCTTAGTTACACATCGGAATTACATATTCAGCCTGTTTTCCCGATAGTATTTCCAATGGAAAATGGTCCACCTTATCACCTGAATGGCGACACATTTTTTCCCCCAAAAGTGCCAATATGGGCGATTTTTAGGTACACCTGTTTTTTCCCATTGAAACACAACTAGTATACTAGAAGAAATCTACATATTTGTTCCGTAATACGCATTTTAATATTTCATGAAAAATTTGAAAAATATCTTCTCGCGCCTAAATGGCCGTTTCCAACTCGTTTCGGCCTTGAAACAACATACCGGCGAACTACATAATTGCCGATATTAGTAAGGTTGATTGGCCGGTAGCCAGCCGAAAAGTGCCTGTCGTCTGCTTTAACTGTGAGTGTGACCGTCGCCTCTTTCCATGCGCTAGAGAGAATGCCAGTCTGGAGTGTCTGGTTGAGCAACTTAAAAATGGGTTCTGCCAGACTAGCAGCTACTTCTTTGAGAATTCTGGGAGCGGTCTTTTCAGCACCCGCTGCACTGTACGAATCCACCCTGAATACAAGGTCTTCAAAATCTTGCACACAAAACTCAACGTTAACCAATGGTTGCCGGACCTTCTGTGGCGGAAGGATAATGTGCCAATCCGGAGGTGCGGCGTTGTAGACTGCTGAGCAATACTTCCAGAATAGCTCAGCTACAACTAGGGAGTAAGATGAGTTATCCCCGTCGGGCGGTCGCAAAGCAAGAGTCGAGAATTTATTCTTTTCTAATCGTCGCATATGCTTTAATAAGAAGTTTTGTTTCCGGGGGCTCTGGGGGGACCAAGTCTTGTAAGAGTTTGGTATGTTCACGGATTTCTCGCCTACACCCACTTCGAACAACATGGAACGCGCTTAGATCTTCCGAGTTTCCCTTAAGCTAAGACCTTGCGAATGATTGATAACGGTCATCGAGGAGACGATGTATTTTGTGCGGAAAAGGTAACCGCAGAGAGAAAGTGCACTGTTTGTGTGGTACAAATAAATCGTCCGCCTTCTCAATTGCGCTTTGAAACTCACAGTATTTCTGGTTCACTGAGTTATAATCAAGAAGAAGTTGACGCTGCGTGTAATCGGTAGAACGTGAATATCTCCGTTATCTTTTAGTTAAAAAATAATTCGTAGCCATTAAAGTTGTTGAAAATCTGTGATATGTTGCAGAATCTAAAATCTTAAAAATCTGTTCCCTAGAGATTTTTGTTTCAATCTTCTGAAGACGTGAAGAAGAAATGTGCGTTTGTTTAATGGCATTGGGATTATTGGAAAAATAACGCAAGGTCGCATTCTACGTTATTTCGGAAATTTGAAGCTGAAATATAATGAAAATCGACGTCATATACGTGGAAACACATGTTTTTATTTAAATTTCGGCGTGATTGAGCAGGAAAGCGTGATTATAATTTCGACAATCGAACTGTTGTTGAAACATAAATAGTAAGCTTTTTATAATACTACAAACGTAAGAGACGCCTATATTCAACGTAGGACAATTCACCATGCTTCACCACTCGTTGGTACCACTGTTGTTAACTTTTCCATGGAATCAGGATGTACGCTGGAATGGAAAATGGAATAGTGAACTGCTGAAAGAATGATATTAAAGAACACTCCCAGCAATTCGCCGGGATGGCGCTCCAAGGCCGAAGCGAGTTGAAAACGGCCGTTTAGGCGCGAAAAAAGATTTTTTAAATTTTTCATGAAATATTAAAACGCATATTGCGGGACAAATATACATATCTTATGGAGTATAATAAAAGCGTTGCAATGAAAAAAATCAGCTATACGTAAAAATTGTCCATATTTGCACTTTTGTTGAAAAAAATGTGTTCACATTTTTTTCGACAAAAGCATCATGTTGGCTTTCCTCAGCGATTGTACGTCCTGAAAATGCTTCCGTCGAAATTTCCGTGATAGAATACATAATCTTCTAGGCAGAAACGCTCAATTTTGCGTGGTTTCGTAGATATTTTCGAATTTGTAATCCTGGACCGCGTTGCGTTTACATTGCATTGTACACAAAATATCACAGTAATTCCTATTTAAAGCTATGCCGCCACGGTCGCTGCTTAATTATTCACCTGAATTATACCTTTAGCTTGATTCCCTCATAATATTTCTAGTGGAAAAGGGTCTACGTTTTCACCTGGTTGTGTCTACCTATGGTATATTGTAAACATGGATAACACGTCCCACTCTATCAGTAACAACGTGCGTATTGTTTTGTTTATTGCCTATTGACTATTCTTGAATATAGTTTGCCACATGTACGCGAGTCAGTGCTCAGTTATCTGACAGATAATGACCAAATTTGATATTTATTATTTATCCGACGAAAACGTTGATTCCCACTTCTACCACTTCAGCTACAACCCTCCTACCTTCGTATCATGGGCGATTATGATTCCGATGACAGTTGGTGTATGGTTTCGCCGGCTACAGACTTCACTGACGGCTGCCAGTATGTAGTCTCATTTTTGGCCAGAACTGAAGGCGATCATTACAACTTATGCCCAACGGTCTAAATACACGTATATTCTGAATTATCCCGATTTCTGCTTATCAACGTTGATCATAGGTTAAGTGAGCTGGACAGAGGAGTAACTTGTATGGACGCATACCACCTAATCAGGCGTTGATCACAGCTTAAGTGAAATGGACGGAACAGCTAATAAGGTCAACATATGCGACATAATTATCCGTTGATCATAGGTTGAGTGAACTGGACGGAGTAGCTACTAGCATGAATACATGCGACATACTTAGACGTTGATTATTGCTTAAGTGAACTGGACGGAGCAGCTACCAATGTGACCGCATACCACCTACTTAGGCGCTGATTATAGCTTAAGTGGACCGCACGGAGCAGCTACTAGTGTGAACGCATTTTGCCTACTTAGGCTTTGGTCATAGCTTAGGTAAACTGAAGGGAGCATCTACTAGCATGAATACATGCGACGTACTTAGACGTTGGTCATAGTTTCAGTGGGCTGAACGGGGTAGCTTCTAGCATGAGTACATGTGATGTGCTTGAACGTTGATCATAGGTTAAATGTACTGGACGTAGCAACCACTAACTGTGGTTCCATATTTTTGAATGACGACGGCTAGGAAGTCTCTTGAGTGCACTCTTTTCTTCAACCGTCCGTTCGCGTTCTCCAGCCTATTATTCATTTGATTGCCAAAGTGGACAACATCGCCTTGAGCATGGATGGCCTACTTTGGCTTGATGTACAGCCAACTACACAGCAAATAATTCAGAAACGTTTTATCCATTCGACCGATGATGTACAGATCACGTTCAAACCTATGGTAAACAGTGTAACTGTGCAACTTACTCTTCCTAATTCTCGGCCGTAGCCATTCGGTGGAAGAGAAAACGACTGCGAGGAATTTGTCTTACAACAAATATGACGGACGAATTTTGCCCACTTACATACTTACGTACGGCATCGCGTACATGAAAGTAACACATCAGGATGTCGTAGCCGGACACTACATGGGCTGCCCTCATTTGCGCAGCCATCTTATCCATGACAGATGTTTTCACCGCAATCGGCTCACCCACCATTTCACGAAAAATTTCGAAAATTCTACGTAGTGAAGCATACTTCTCACTAAGAACTTACCCGTACATCACGAGTCGGCCGTGTCCCATACCGTCTGTCACTAGAAACGGATGTAATGTCCAACTTCGATAGTATGAGCAAATATACAATGACATACTTGTGCCTGTTTGTCCCGTGAGTTGCATCCACATTCACAACATGTGGGAAACGTCGGAATAGTTCAATCTGCATTCGCTGGGCGAAGCAGGTATGCGTATATCGGTTGCCTTCATCCCTCAGAGTGCGCACCACACCTATAGCACTAATCACCGACAACACCTCATCAAGGTTCTCTAACATACAGTGATCAATCTCACGTAACAAACTCACTTGACATTGCAGGTTTTAACTTGCGGCGGATGTTTCCAATGTCAGCGGTTGTGATAAACTTCCCGTAAACATCCGCTGCATACTACTTAATTTCGGCAGTTGGTGTATTGTACTGGAACAGACTCCTGCACTCGTTCAATTCACCGACGGTGAGTCCACGATTCTTAGGACGGGACTCATATAGCAGACGATTGAGAGGGTGGTTGTGCTCCAACTCGAAAAAGCTCACAACCAGACACGCATCTCGTCGGACCACATGAAATCGTGATCTGCAATATGTGTCACGAGGACTGGTTGACTAAAACTAACAACAATTAACCCACTAGACACGTCGCACACCCCTGCATACACTCCTACGCCTTTGGTACTTCGTATAATAATAATAAATCTGCGAGGTTTTCAGGAAACCACGTCATCTTACCTCATCGTACTTCAAGGCGGTTTTCGACCTACGGCTCGTCCCACAAAGATAAATAACGTGCACCTCGTCCATGTACCTCTGAAGACACTCCTGAAAGTGTGAGAGGGTGCGAGATTTACGATCTTCAAACATCGCCTTGAAAATAGCAATATACTCCAATTCCTACAAATAAAAAATAAACGACTGGATGTGAAATGAAAAAACAAACGGCAAAAGTTGGAAAGTACATTAAAAATAACCCCATCATTCTTGTGATAGCCTTTACACACGAAATCGATCACAACAACGGCAGACATACCAGTTTTCGGAGAACAATTACGAGAAGGTGGTTTTTAATTAATGGTCAGTTAAAACAAACAGATATGAAGCCATGACGCAGATTTCGACTATTTCAATTTCTGCATCTGCTGCCAAACCATTAAAACGATTTATTCCAGGAAAATAATTTTCCCGAACACGACAGCTCGGGAACTCACGTTCTACGTTCTACGGCTAGCATTCATGGAATTTAACCTAGGTAGCTTTTCAGGCCGTTAAAATCAGCCTGATTTCGAACCGTGGACTTTTTTGCTGGTTGTCACCAGTAGCAGATAAGGTCAAGGATGAGTAGGGAGTGGCCACTGTGTCCAAGTGAGGATTTGGTGATCATCCTGTCCACCAGATGGCTCCCATTAGTGATAACTAGGTCGATCAGAGAAGGAATCTCGCCAGAACGTTGCCGCGTTGGGGTCTTGAAACGCCATGTTCATAATCTGCGTCTCACCAGCGTCGATAAGGACGTCGAGAATCGGCTTTCACGTTCCTGGTGAGAAACTGATGCCCAGTTTATCTTTGGTTTATTAAAGTCGCCCATTATAAACAGATGAGTAAAGTGTCGTAGCCCTAGGAAGTTGTCCAGGTTTACAAGATGAAAGAGAGAAAATAATTTTTGCACGAGTTCTGCGCTAAAGAAAAAGTGCGTGAGAATTAAATCACCGAAATTGAAGTGGATAAAGAAGTTCAAGAATTTCAATACCAGACTCGTAGGAGAAATACCGCAAGCCATTGGCCATTTTCGTGGCTACTCGCTGGACACGTTCAGTGGCGAGTATATCTTTCTTCTGATGCATACGGCTTGATTAGCGCAGTCAAGCAATGATTTTATATAGGCTCCGTGGAGCGTTTAAAATGGCATGCCTGACTATGTGGAAAACAGTTATTTTATCAGTCCTAAAGTCCCAAATCCTTTATTGGGGATCACGGATAATTCGGTCTTGCCTAATGTGAGATGATTGACACAGAGGCCACCACGGTCATCTCGTGAACACGTGACCGGCGTTTTAACCACAGTCGTGGCAAGAATGTACACTGCTGATGTGCTCAAATTAGAACGAAACTCGAGTCTAATGCTTCTTTTCGAAAGGGGCCGGCCAGAAAGTCTATCTGGGTGCGAATTCGCATCTCAGCTAATAAGCAAGATACAACAATAACGTATTTGGACAATCTGATAGAGAACTTACAGTTGTTTCAGAAAATGAAGGATTCATTGATGATTGCTTCCGAAATAATGCAGGAAATTCCCTTGAACTTGTGCTAATTCCACTTCCTGTAAAATACAACTTTTTAGCGAATTACGTGTAATTCATTTAATTAATTCACCGTGAATAAGGCCGGAAAAAGGAACTTGATATAGTGAAATTAACTTAACGCATTTACAAAGTTTCCAACGAAACTGTGAATGATCACAGACCACAAGCGATGCAACACAACCGAACTCACCACGCATGAAACCATTGAAACTCTTAATGCGCGTTCAATGGAGGAACGTATTAAAACAAACGTGCACAGAATTGTGGTAGTCGTGAATGCATTGGGATTAAAATTTATGAGTATAATAATATGTTTCAGTAATTTTTAACAGTTCGTGTTAATACCACAATGGTCGTAGTTATTAACAATTATTATTCTTATCTGCTTTGCCTATTGTGTGGTCAACCGTTGGCCAGATATTGGCCAACACCTCGGAGTCGGCCATGTGTTTGCTGGGAAGGTTGCAGTCAAATATGAGTGGACTTCAACTTGAAATTAACCGAATTCCGAATAATAACCAGCAACTTGATTAACTGTCAGTCAAAGCGCCACTCTCTCAGGGTCTCTGGGGGCGCCGAAGTTAAATCGCCTGACCAATCTGGAGTGGAAGTCACACTGCGTTACAAAGCAGAGCAGTGAGCAGTCGATTATGCGTTGTCAGACTAGCCGGCGATTTAACTGCTCAACTTGTTCCTCGTTCTCCCAAGTAGAAGCATATGGAAGGTATTTTTGTCCGAGCACAGCACAGTGATGACGGCAAAAGACTGCTGCAGCTCTGCGCTTCTCACAATGTATACATTTCGAGTATCGCATTTGAACACAGGAAGATGCACTATGCTATATGGAGACCATTCTGTTCTCTTTAGCCATGGACGAGACTCGATCATGTGGCAGTTAGCTACAGGCGACTCCAATTTGCTAAACAATGTAGTGTGTTACGGAACAACCACTTGGACTCCGATCATTCCGTTGTATGTGCTCGTTTTGCGTTGTCATTTGCCCAGACGTCAAACATTCGTAAATGTAGTCGAAGGGGGAGAGTATACGGGACGTTTATCAGGAGATATTTGTGAACATGTTGCCCGGATAAATACAGGGGAGGGAATCTTACGAACGTTGGAAACAAATCACAACAGCTATGAAAAGTTGTTATGAAGACGTGTGTTCCGAAGGAGCTGTTCCTTAGGGAAAGAACTGCATTTCCATTAAGTCGATGAACCTCATGAATAAACGTCGCTCGATCCCACATGGTTCTGAATATGATGACGACCGTGGAGAACTTGAACGCAAGCTAACTAAAAGGTTGCGCAAAGACCGTGAGTAATATTGGTCGAACAATCGAAAGAGACGGAAAAGCCTTTTCACCTGGGAAAAGCAGGAGGCTTTTTTCACTGATCCATGATTGCTCTGAATGTTGAGTCGGTATGAGAACGTATGTGAAAAAGAAGGTTTACTTACCACCAGCCAATCATACCAGCTTGATACATGAATAAAACATTTGGAGGAACGGTTTAACCGGCCCGAACTGGACCATTCAGACAACGGGACCCAAATAGTCAGCTGTTGTGTTCCAGAGGACCCTAAGTCGGAAGTACAAGCGGCTCCGGGGCTTAGTTTGCTCAGGCGCAACAAGGCTTCTAAACCAGATGTCGACAGTAATCCCCGTTTCAAAAAGGGACCCGTGAAGTCTATGTAGCGATCAAGGAAGCATCCGTCTAGTGTCTGTTACGTCCAAGTTACTCACTGGTATTGTGTTACATCGGTTCACTAGACCCGGAGAAAGTCAGATGCGTGAGAAACGAGTAGGATTCCGGTCTGGTCGGGGATGCGGTGATCACATTTTTACCTTGCAGAGGATCTTCGAGAATCGGCCCCACGTGGGCAGTCGACGGTCGTGCTCTTTTTTACCAAAAGGAGGTTTTCGATTCTGTTGCTCATAACGTCATCCGGAACTAACTTATTCGCAAGGGAGTTCCATAGAAGTAATTAAATTTGTTAAGATAACTGTATGCCCATTCTGCAAACAGGAGGAGAGTTTATGAACAACTGTCCCGGGCGTTTATCAAATTTAGCGGTATTCGTCAAGACTGTCCGATATCTGCATTCCTGTTCCATTTGATCGTGAACAGCATTCTAAAAGATGGGCCTAAGGAACCCAGTGAGCTTGGTGTTGAGCTTCTTCCTGGTGCTAGGTTGACTGACATGGAGTACGTGGATGGCAATGTGTTACTCCACCCCTCTGCCGAAGACATGCAGACCATGCTGACCTATTCGCAATGAAAATGTAAGCAGAATTGCTGTGTGTGGCCACTACTGTCTCCGCTAATTAGCCCACGTTGAGTGGATCGATAACGTGAGCAATACGGCCGTTCGCCGGCAAGCATTCCAAAACGCCCGGGTTACGCGGCCAACTGGTCAACTAGTCACGTCGCCCAGCCTGTGATGGTTGGGCCACGTACTCTATACGCCAGCTGAGCGTCTACCGTACTAGGCATAATATACTGAGACCACTAATAGACGGGTATCACCGCGTGGTGGTTAGGTATCGGCGTGGTCACAGAATATGAAGACCCTGACTGCTCCATTAAGCAAAGTGGGTAGGTGTCACCTGTCACACTGTGGTCACTCATGGTCACTCCGATTGTCGGCTGCAAATGCAATCCAAGGTGCTAATGTGTCAAAGTTCCTGGAGTTTCTACATTCACACCATTACTTGTTCTTCTGCTTTGTTTTGTATTATTAAAATTTACGCTTTTCAGTAATGTCGTATTGACCTAGAATATTTCACTTTATTGTTTATAATAAAAAATGGCATCTTTCGGTATAAGTGACCCATTGCTTAGCTGGTTTGCTTCATAACTTGCAGATCGCACACAAATAGTGAAACTAGGAAAGAACAGCTCAACGACCAGATCAGTCACCAGTGGAGTGATTCAAGGAAGCGTCCTGGGACCGTTACTCTTTCTTATGTATATAAATGATATATGTAAAGTTATCAAGCATGGCAAACTATTCCCATTCGCTGATGACATCAAACTTGTCTACACTTTTCCTCCTAGTGATCTCAGTTCTTCTTTACGAAATATACGAGAAGACATCATGTCATTATAGTCTTGGTGTCAAACTTGGCTGATGAAATTCTCAGCTAATAAATCCATCATCGTTGCATACAGCTGTCATATACCAGGGCACTTCACAAAGCTTGATGGTCATGGTATTCCAACTGCCAACTCAGTCCGTGACCTGGGTATACGTTAC